>CM076580.1:255734146-255900771 GCA_034641835.2 Pinus albicaulis | reverse complement strand
CACTTGCAACAATTTTGTGCATAAAGCTTATGAATGTAGAATCAAGTTGATGCCTTCCTATCAGTAAGAGAGAAAGGAAAAATTTACCAAAACGTGGAAAAAGAATATTATACACCCAGAAGAGTGTGGGTTGGTTCTATATGCCAAAAATCAAGGAAATCAATGGAACATAGAGAGTGGATGTTCAAAACACATGGAAAGTGATATAAGTATATTTATATCCTTCAATGAAGAGAGAGTTGTAAATTTTACCTTTGGTAATAAATTACGAACAATAATAATGGGTAAAGGGACAACAGTCTTGGAAAAGGAAATACCAAGGCTCAAAATGTGTTATATGTAGATGGTATTAAGCATAATAGTTTAAGTGAGTCAGATGTGTGACCAAGGACATGAAGTAACATTCAAGTTAAATGAGTGTGTGGTAAAAGAGTTGTATAAAGGAAACTAGAATTAGAGCAGTTAGGACTCCAAGTAATGTATATGTGTTCGAAGGAAACAAAAAATATTGTTATTTCAATAAAATTTATGAAATTTGGTTGTGGTACAAGAGATTATGGAAACTTTATTTTCACCATATAGTTAAATTAGGTAAAAAAATTTATTTTCCATCGATTCCCAAATCACCAAACCCAAAAATAATGTTTGAAAGTCATGCCAATTTGGAAAACAATCAAGATTTCAGTTCAAAGAAAAGGAATATTCGACAAAAAGGCCTATAGAGTTGATTCATGCAAACATATGTGAACCCACAAGAATGATATCTCAACGAGGTGAGAAATACTCATATGTTTTTTAGTGATGATTACATAAGGATGTGTTGGCTTATTTTGTTGAAATATAAGAATAAATCTTTTAAAAAAATTAAAATATTCAAAGCACTGCTGGAAAATGAAATGGGTCTTAAAATTAGTACCTTAGATCAAACAGAGGAGGAGAATACAAATCTAATGAATATTATGAATTTTGTGAATAACATGGGATTAAGAGACAATTCTCAAAATCTAAAATCCCTCAATAGAACGGGGTAGTAGAAAGGATGAATAGGGCAGTCCTGAAATGGCTCGAGTTATGCTTGACGAATCAAAAGTACCACATACTTTCTATGGAGAAGTTGTTTAGAAGCAATTGACATTCCTAACAAGACTCGTGTTAGAGTAACTAGTCATAAAACTCCTTATGAACTATGGTATGGAAGACCTATCTCTATAAATCATTTTAATTTATTTGGAATCATGTGTTTCAACAAAAGAAATGAGGAAAGTATTAGAAAATTTGAGTTAAGAGTAGATGAAGGGATCTTTCTTGGCTATCTATTCTTCGAGGAGAAAAGGTTATAGGTGCTACAAAAAAAGACTATGAAAGATAGTTGAAATCATAGATGTAAGAATAGATGAAGGACCTATTCGCACTAGAAGAAAATCATAGCACGATGAACCAATCAAATGAGTTCAAAGAGAATAGAGCATTGAAATTTTAGGGCATCCTCTAAACTGATAATTACTTCTTATGATTTTTACAATAGATTAATATTTTCTTGTAATCTTTTCCATCATAAAGTAACTACACATAAGAGCTCAACTGTGAAACAAAATAAGATAAGGATCATAAATTTATAGCCACACAATAAAACAAGTATTTAACCTGGGAAAACCCACATGGGGGAAAAACCCAACAACCCTTTCCTTAGATAAATCATCAAGTTCAACAAAGATACATACAGTCAAATACAAGGTCAAGCATACGAAAAATGTATCTAGACTAAACCTGGTCCACTACCTCCTATTCAAGTTAAACATTGCCCAATAAATTTAGTCTTCTCTTGTACAAATCAACTTAGTCCAATAACCCATTTACACTTCAAAATTTCGATCCTCAAATTATGGATTATCTCAGGAACGTGGCCTTGCTCTGTCTCGGAACTTCGACATAATCTGCCTCATGAATTTTTTTCATCTTCAATAGAGATCATACCTTATAAATCCATTTTTCTTACCTCAATAATCTGCCTAATAAAATCATCCTTCTTTTAGAATGTGCCTCAAAACCTCATCCCTTTATTTGACATTACAAATATGCCTTCGTTGCCTTAGATAGGTCGAACATTCTTTGCTCAATAATATCCAAAATTCATGTGTGTAAGGAGGTCGAATGGCACATATATATGGTATACTGGATTATCCGAATAGGTATGTCTATATTTGGGCTTACTTGAATAGGAAGAGGGAAAAGTTGGCTTACTGAAGCCAAAAATTACATTTTCAAAATTCAAATTTTCTTCTTCTAAAATCCAACATGAAGAACATGTCAAATATTTTTCTCTTTCAACAATAATATGAAGAATATGATATACAAATACATCAATGACTAAAATAAAAATTATGACAACTGGCCATACCTACAAAATTTAGCTAGGGAGGTATTCATAATTACTATCCAGATGTTCTCATGTTGATAAATTTCTCAAATAAAAGGTTATAACAAATCCAAGTACCATAATTGGGTCAATAATTGTGACACGTGTTACATTGATAGCATCAACCAATTTACCATAAAATGGCCAAACATCTTTGACACATGGTAAATAAATAGCATCAAAAAGATACCATAATGGATCGAGATTAAGATCAACATCATCATCAATATCATAACCACCAGCATCAACCATACATAATCATGATTCACCATCAAACGACTATAGACATAGTCTAGGTGAAACACCAAATACCTCATCAATGATAAACAACCTCACTCTATAAAGAGATCAAATCATGATGCTAAGAGTCTCCAACTCAAATGAGTGGCCTATAGTAACATACTCCACCGAATTTCAACTAACACAGGGAGTATGTCATCTACCAGACCAGTTTCCCTAATTCAAGTCACTGTAGTTGACACAGGGATAAATTCCCTAATTATGGTCAAAGTGCTTGACACAATTAGAATGTTTGTCCAATAGACCATTCTCTAACCAAGGTCATAATGCCACAAAGAAAATTTATGTCCATCAAACCATTATCTAACCAATTTCATAATGACATAGAGAGAATTTTTGTACATGATATTATCTAATTTGTCAAACAATTCTCCAACGAAGGTCATAATGACACAGGGATAATGTTGGACCAATCCCCAATCAAGGTCATAATGACACAAGGAGAATGTCATTCCATGATTATATATCATCAGTACTCCCTCTCAATGTGAGATTCTTTCTCCACAAGTCCAGTCTTATCCCTAAAGTATGAAATTTTCTCTCTCGATAGAGGCTTCATAAGAATATTGGTTTTCTTCTTAGTAGTGGAGATATAATAGAGCTCCACTGCTCCTTTCTACACCATGTCTCAAATGAAGTGGTACTTGATCTCAATGTGCTTTGACTTGCCATCATGATCATCACCTACACCCAATCAAGAAAATTCTGCAAATAGCCTCTAAAGTCAAAATGATTCTCAATCAACTGCAATATAATCAACTTTTGCAATACTGAGTGTGAAAAATGACTGCTTCATGTTCATCAGAAATTATAACAAATCCCAAATGTAAGCAATATCCTGATGAACTCGTTTTGTCTTCCAAACTCTCTACCTAATCTGAAATCTGTAGTTGTTGTTTGAAACAAATCTCAAATCATAATTTACTTTATTATTATCAATTGTACCATGTTGGTACTCCAATCCATGTTGAGAAACATGCCTTAGTTAATGAAACTAATGAGATTCTTCACACTTAGTCCATTACCATAGTAGTTTCTTTCCTATTACCCTGATTGGGTTCTCCTTCTAACACTTAAACATATTCTATTGTGGTAATTCAGGATACTCCCTTTGCCACTGTTGTCTTTTAGCATATCAATTATCTAGTCTGATAATGATAATGGCAGTCCAACATTTTAGAGATCAACTTCCTCTAATCTAACTAAAATGGGGATCTCTAACTACTACCTATGTTATGGAAGCAATTATTTATACTACAACCGCTTCCTCTAACACAAGAGTCCTGCTTTCATCAAATACAAATCATATAGAATCAACCTTGATCCATCAATCCAAGTGTATCAAGTTTTAAGGAGTCTGTACAAATCTGCATTTCTTCTTACAAGTGTAATACTTCTTCATATACCTCACAAGCATGAGGTAGATCTTATGTACACTCCTTTCATAGAGGATGGCGATATCTACATCTATTTGATGTAGAAAAAATCATAAGATAAGAAAGTATAACATAAGTGTACCTGAAAATATGTCCCTTCATAGTCGTCTCCCTCTTATTGAGGTAACTCTTTGCTTTGTACTTCTCTTAAGTTGCTATCTATTACATACTTTGTCTTGGAAGTCGCCATTAACTTATTTTCGGCATAGTTCAAGACATACTTCAATGTCTCTCAACACAATTCATGATTCTATGAGATTATTCTCTCTTTGCTTCGTTCTTACACTTCTTCCAACTACTTACCATAGCATTGGAAACTTTTACTATGTACCTGCAATCCTCACTAGGGGTCATGGAAGAATGATTACAATCGAGAAAAATAAGAAAATACAAGAGACTAATAGTAAAACAAAAACAACACGAATAGTAAAATAAACAATAATAATAATAAAGGAATAGAGATATAAAATACTTACATTTGAGGATTATAAAGGAATTCCAGCTCCCTCTTGATCTTAGCTTCATTGCATCCATTTTTCAACTTTATCATCATTTTCTTCATCATGATGTCATTCCCTCCTTCCTATGCTTAGGGTTTCTTCTTTCAACAAAAACATGCAATCCTATGGTTTTGTCCATAAACCCTAAGGATTTCTTTTCCAAACCCTTTTAGCCAGTGTGGGTTCTCAAGCCCTATATCAATGTCTAAATTTCAAAGTCCTAGAGTTCATATTCCCTTTGCATATGATATGAACTTCATCATTCTTCACCATTCTTCATCAATCAATCATGTAACTTAATCAATAGTTATCCTTAGTCCTTTTAAACTAAATAGCTTGTTTTCTCAAAATTGTTGTAACAGTAATAACTTGACCTTGGAGACTTGGTTTTCATTTCAAGAAGTAAACTTCATCCTTATGGGTTGAGTATTATATTTAAAAAATAGCTCAAACCACTCAAATACCCATAGTAATACTGCATTATATAAATTATTTTAGAAGCTTAAATATTTACAACATCGGATTTGGTAATAACTTCAATCCAATATATCTTTATGACAGTTTCACATCATACTTTCTTCAAAATTTCTAGCAATTATATTCTTAAAAATCAGCCTTGACATTTTCCAAACCATGGGCTCAAGTTTTACAGATCGCTCATTTTTTCTTGAGAATACTTTTTTCTTCAAAACTTGAAGGAGGAATTGGCTTTCTATTGTAATAATGTCGTGTTCAATGATGTGACTTTCAGGACTTTTATTTAAAGTGCAAGGTGTCAATAATTTGTAGCTTCAAAATAATGTCCTGCTTCAAATCCTTTTTAGAGATTCACCGATAACATATTCAAGGATAAACTAAGATTTTTCATATCAATACCTTTTAAAGGTGACTATCATACTACAATATCTTATGTTCTTAATGGATTCTTCAAGGATGTTAATAGATCCGATCTTTAATACTCTTCTATGAGCAAATCATAGTCCTATTTCATTTCTTATGGAAACAACTTTGAACCAAGCATGTGATAAATCTTATTTAGGATCGTTGCCACAGCAAAACCTTTGATTATTAAAGGTAATTTTAAATGGTGATGCATACCTTTTATTTAGGCATCAAATCTTAGACGTATGGCTTTTGTTGATACCATACTCGTGTTGAATACCTTCATCGCTAGTAAATCCTTAAGGAGGATACTTCAAACTTGTCATTAGACATTAGTCCAATCTTTCAGGATTAAGAGTGGACTTCATGCTGCCTTGTTCTTAGACAATGACATTTGCAAGCTTATTTTGGCTTCTTCTTGAGACTCCTCGTCCTTAGATATTGAAACTTATATCTCAAGTACAATATGACTTTTATCACAATTTTATGCTTCTATCACCGACACTTCTCTTTGTTGATGAGTGAATGTAAACATTATATGATTTAGGATTGTAACCTTCTTTATTCAAATCTGTGACCTGGAGTTACAAAAAAAGATTTAAAATAAAACAAATGGGCATTTTTGATCACATTTTCAATACCATATCTTATGCTCATCGAACTTCTACTAATGGCCCCGATGCCTTTCACCCTTCTGCAATAAGGCTGAGACTTGGACTGAGATTTTTCAGACTTCGGCATGTTGCAATTGTATTGATATATTCCGTCCTTTCCTATAATGGGTTCCAAGATATTTCATTCTTGTGAATATTTTGTCCTTTATGCAGTATTTATTGATGCCTTCGCATTTTATTTTCCCTTGTCTCAAGTTCTGAATATTTTTTCAGTCCTTATAGAACAAATAACGACATATTTTTCTCCTTTTCATTACCAGGATAGACCCTAGTTATGGCATGAATTACACAGTGGAATTTCTTCCCAAACTCGACCAAAACAGATAGATTGGCTTCATTTGAGGTGTCTTTTTGTTGACAGATCAAGCTCTTAAAAAGGTGGCTTCCTCTTTTAGGGTTACTCTTACACCACACTATGATACCATGTTGAAATTTTAGGCTAAACTAATAATTACTTATGATTTTTACATTATATTAGTATTTTCTTTACTCTTTTCCATCATATAACAATTACACAAAGGAGCTCAACATTAAAACAAAATACCACAAGGATAATAAAGAGATAGCCACATAATAATACAAGTATTTAACCTAGTAAAATCTACATGGGAGGATCTAAACAAACTTTTCCTTAGAGAATTCATCAATTTCAACATAGATACATTAGTCAAATATAAGTTCAAGCAGACCAACAGTCACGCTAGATCAAACATGGTCCACCACCTCCTAGTAAAGTCAAATATTGTCCAATAACTTCGGTCTACTCATGTACCAATCAACTCGGCCTTGCTCTATCTTAGAACTTCGACTTTCTGCCTCAATAATTTCTTCCATCTTCAACAAAGATCAAACCTCAAAAAAAATTATTTATTTCCTCACTAGTATGCCTCAAAAACTTCTTCTTCTTTTAGGAACATTCATCAAAACTCGCCCCTTTATTTGACCTTAAAAATATTCCTTCACTGCCTCAGATAGGCTAAACTTTCTTGGGAGTAATATTGAATCAATGAGTAGAAGGTTTGTCATTATGCATCAAGAATTTGATATATCTATGCTTGGAGAATCGTTCTTTTTTCTTGGACTACAATTTCAATCAACAAAAAAATGTTTTTATATTTCTTAAACCAAGTACCTCAAAAAAATTATAAGTTTTGGATGGAGGATTGTAAACAGGTAAGTATAGTTATGGTAATTGGCTGCAACACTAGCAAGGATGACAAATCTATAGAATTTAATCAATCTTCCTATAGATCAACGATTGGTTTTTTACTCAATCTCACAGCTACAAGACCTTATATTATGAATGCAGTTGGCTCGGTGGGGTGATTTCAATTAAATCCGAATACAATTCATTTCAAGGCAGTCAAGACGATATTTAAATACTTGCAAGTAACTTTAGACTTTGGTTTATGGTATCCTAAGGATAAAGACTTTAATACATGCTTATATTAATTCTAATTACATAGGTAGCATTGATGATAAAAAAAAGCATCAATGGTGGAGATTTCCTTCTAGGAAATTGTCTTGTGTCATGGCCAAGCAAGAAAGAGATATCTATCTCCCTATCTACTGTTGAAGTAGAAAACATTGCAGTTGCATAATGTTGTACATAGATACTATGCATGATGAAATATAAAATACATTTAGGTAAATTTCACTCAACCTATATATATCTTCTATGATAACACCGATGCAATTAACATATCAAATAATCATGTGATGCACACCAAAAAAAGCACATTCCTAATAAATATCATTTTCTCAGCGAACAAGTAATGGGAAAATAGTTAAGTTATAATATGCACCTACTAAGGAGCATATTGTAGACATATTTACTAAACCCCTTGAAAGAGATCCTTTTGAGTATCTCAGACAAATATTGGGAATGATACCTTTCCCTATCTTCCATAGATTCCTTACACAGGAAAGATGGAATATGTCTGAATATGGTAGGGATAATTGTATGCCAAAATCTCAAGGGAAGGATATAGAATCAACTCAGGGGGAGCTCTGAGCTCAACAAATGTAACATGTGTTCAGGGGAAAATATTCGCATGCAATATGATGAAATGAAAATTTTTTATCCTCTTCTGACTCATCTTATTTCTTTCAACAATTAGTAGCATCATCATCATCATATGTTAAAGTATGGGGATAATTTATCCCTTGGAACAATATTTAGTGTACCTTGGTACAAGTAGTTTGGAGACACTTGGTGTTCACCTCAAGTCTTATATAAGTGAGAATATAAAGTCATTTTTCATTGATGTCAAAGGGGGAGAATGAGTATACATTGGAAACTAAAAGAAAAGGATAGTGAGTAGCCAATGGAAATTCAGAGTTAGTGGGAGTTTCAACAATGTAACAAGAGGAGTCAAGTTTACAACCATCAATGACCAACAATTTCTAGTGTAGTTTCCATCAATGACAAAGGGGGAGATTGTTGGAAGTTTGTTGTTGTTATTGATGTCAATTTTACTCATTGATGTGAAGTGATGTTAATCTCAAGGGGAGATTATTGAGTAATCATGATACTAGTGATGTCATTGTTGTTTAAAGTGTCAAATGTCATTTATTTTTTAGTATATGCTGCAAATTGTTTGCCTTGAAATCATTAATGCAAAGAAATTGGATATCCTAACTTGGAAGAGATTTTCCTATATTTATCTTGATCAAAAGAGAATGCAAATGATTTTGTTAGAAATCTCCCACAAAGATATTTCCATTGATATATGGCACTTGGTCAAATTTCTAAGGAATGAGGAGAAAAAAAAAATTGAAGTGAAGGTAGTGTTAGCAACCATGGATGGATTTAGTAAATTCGATCATCCAGGGTCTAGGACATGCAAGGTGCTCTTATTCAATTGATAGGTTGGATGGATAGATTAGCCATATTAATCAAGGCTTTGCTAAAATTCATTCTCTTTGAGGCCATATGGGCATTCAGGGTGTGGGAAGTTCAACATGCAATGCAAAGGGAAAGTTGTTGGATGCCATATTTACCATCGCCCAAAACTAGGTGGTGTTAGAGAACCAGAAAGGCAGAAATATTCTCTTATTCTTTATTATTTACTTGTGATATTCTTTATTTCTTATTATGTTCTTATTGTCTTCTTTATTCTTAGTTCATCAAGAAAATATCAAAGAAAATGCACATAGATCAAGGACACCAGATGTAGGTGTCCTAGATCTATTAGGGAAAACCCCACTCTCAGGGAAAACCCAATCAGTAATTCTTACTTTAATAGTAATTATTGAGACTCTAGACCTTGATTTGGACTTCCTCCACACTAAGTCAGCCTTCATTTTTATCCTTCCTCAATCTGGCAGCAGCAGTAGCAGTAGCAGCACTATGCAGCAGTTTCTTTGACTTGTAACTTTGACCTTGATTATGGAACTTCGATCTTGAGGAAAATACTTCGATATTGCTTCTAGAAGTTTAATTTTTACCTAACATAGCTTCTCAAGGCAACAACATCCAATAGAATCAACTTCGACCTATTCTTCGCTTGGAAACAACAACTAGAATAAACTGGCGTAGCAACTGAAGCAGTAGAATAATGATAGAATTTGATCTTCCAAACTATAGCATGTGAGAGAGAGGGAGTAGCACCAAAATTTCAATTTTCTTCCAATCTGTTAGCTTTCCCAAAACCGCACTCCAATTGACCCTTTCCTTCACTTCGCACTTTTCCCTGATGCGGAAAATGATATCGAATCTCTGAGTGTGTGAGATATGTCTTCAACTGAATTCGATCTCCATGTATTTATAGGCTTTTGATGGGCTTGAATTACGATACTTGAGGCAGAACCGATTACTTGAAGGCCAACTTGATGTGGAGGCTCCATAAACCATATTTTACTCAATACTTGACCTAATTACATTATTCAAAAGCCCAAGATAGGTCCATATAAATCTGTAATGACTAACCTAGAAGTCCACAATGGGGACCTTAATCTAAATATGACCCAAGCATGAAAACCATGACTTAATAAGTCATTTAATAATAAATAAATGTCAAATGATAATATTTATTCTTTTCTTTAATTATTTTGACAAGTACATTCAGTATTGAATCAAATACAATTTATGAAGACCAAACCTAGTTACAATATTCAACACTCCCTCTTAACTAGGGAGGTATTCATAATACAATAGTACAAGGTAGATCTCAATTATGTGAACTATGAAGAATTTTTAGACACTTAAATGCCATGTACTGGAACTGACCAGGGTAATCTATCCATTGGTCACTCAACGATTTAGGCACCATAATGTCATGGACTAGATTCCTGACCAGGGAAATCTATCCAAGTGGGACTAAGATGGACTAAAGCTTTCAGCCTATATAGGTACCATCAGGCCTACTTACTAACCATCAACCCAGGGAACTAGGTGCACATCCACCGATGTCACCCTCCCTACCATACATCAACACAAAGTGTCAACTCGATATATTTGCAAGAAATTATTCACTCACAAATCCTCAACACTCCTCGATCCATAAAATCAAGTATAACCAATCTCTCCCAATCAAACTGATTGGTAACCAGCATGATTTCAAATCCTTCGAGAGATTCACCTGTACAAACACAACTCCAATCAGAAATATACTTTAAAATACATAATCAAAGAAAATCTTCAGGGTTTCAATGTTACTCTTCAACTAATCTCAGTAGGACTATCAATTGAATCTTTGAGAGAAGATTCAATTCCCTACTTCACATGTAGCAACATTTCTTCGAGTATATATTCTTCAATCAATACTTATGTTGTGCCCTTCTAGTATTAACTAGGGAGAGTTATTTCTTAAGTATGGAGATTAACTTCTTCCTTTGGTGTTGGAGAATCTTTCATGGCTTCCTTCCTTCTCATCATATTAACTTCTCTTACATACTCATTCACCAATATGATGTACCCGCATAACTTATATAGCAATTATAACCAATTTTGTAGAAGCATGAAGTTATTCATAACAAAAATTCATAGTAGCAGACGCATTTAGACTTTCATAATCAACAAGAGACTTTACTTCAATCATCTAGCCTAGGTTTGATACAAACCCTAAATCATATCAACAATTCAATCAAGATAACAGAAGATTACTTCTATCATACAGAGATCCCTAGAAATAAAATAAAGGTATTTAATAACTTTTAGAAGCCATATGATAGACTATCTACTAGGGTTTTATGTGAACCCTATATTTCACTTAATCAAGGAAAATTTAGCATGAATAGCTTTTCCTAGGGTTTGATATAAACCTTAGATTTCAATCAAAACAAACACATCATAAGTGAATTCTACTAGAGTTCGATGTAAGCCCTAGATTTTCCAATTATAAATTCTCAGCAAACATTATATAGATTCATATGACCACCCATACTAGACAATTTAACCATTAATAGAGTTTAGTTATAACTTCCTAGACTTTTCAATCATAATCCTAGAACTTCAAACTTTGACTAGATATTGTTTCCAAACCCTAGAACTTGTTATCGCTAAGCTCTAACTAGTTGGGTTGTTCAATTGTCAACCTAGCACAACTATTTCAAACCACTTTGGATGGGAAGTTAGCCCTTCCAATCAGAGAGGGCTCTCTCAAAAGGAAAAATGAAGTACTCAAGATAAAACTTTTTACTGCAAATGGCTAAATTTTTTTTTTTTTTAAGTGATTTTGTAGGTGGAAGAGTGTATGAAGGCTACCATTCGACATGGAGTCAGCTAAGGGCCTTGAATTTCTAGTAAATGCATCCATGGAAACTAAGGAAAATGGGCTTAAATGATGGCAGGCTCACCCTGCCAAACCCACATTCTCATTCACAAGCTATGCATATAAAAATGCATCCACATAATTGCCCAAATAAAACTCTCAAAGCTAGGCAATTTCACAAACTTTTCAAAAAATGATGCGAAAGCTAATAGCATCTCAAATCTTTGATTTGAGATCTGTTCAAAAAATTCTTATGGTTTATGAAAACCATACAAAACTCAGATTCAATCCTTCTATAAGCGGAAGCTTAATTTCTGTTGAGGCTATGGTTAAAAACCATAGTTCATAAAACCCATCATCCTTCATAGCCAATGTTTCTTTCACAAATAGAAGCCTTTATAAAAGTCTTACAAAATACTTTAATTAACCAACCACCAGTTTTATTTCTTGAAATCCAGACTTTATAATTAAGCCCAAGGCTTATCATAGCATGCGAACATTTCAATTTTGTGGATTAAACTTCAAATAAACCCATATATGGTTATGCTCACATTTTCATAAACCCAATTATTTAAAAGATTAATATGGCCCCATAGCTATATGAACACTTCCATCTCACAACATAAACCATCACATCAACATTAATAATGCATTTGGTTCAAACGCATATTCATTGAATTCATATTTAATAAAAGCTAATTGGCCCCACCATTTAACTTACCATTCTCCATTCATTTCATTGGACGGCTTGTATTTTCCTGCAGTTTGAATCGATGATCTAATGACCATCGCGCAAATAAAATGCACGAGACTTAAACTTCAAAAATTACGCGATGAAAATGGTTTTTTGAATACCATCTTTGCCACGTGTCTGTCAATGACCCTAATCGCGTTCCATTTTGCAAAACAACTTACCAATCTTGTGATCGCGCGATATTGCTTGTTTTGATTTCAGAAACCACCTTCAGGTTCACATGGAACTCATGGTTCCACTTCCAATTGAATTCTCATTCCTCTTCCCAATATTCGCTTCAGATCGTCATTATGGTACCTCTGCAATTTATAGTTTCCTCTGCATATATCTTCACAGATGTAATGTCGCTCCCTCTGCGTCCTTGAGATTTCATACTCCCTTCCGACTCATGTTTCTGCTCAAGGAATTATCGCGTTCACTGTTTGTGAATTAGACCAATAACTGGATTCTGCTTCTGCCACTATTGCGTTGAATATCACATTATTTAATTGAATTATCATTCAACCAAACGTTGTTCCTCAGACTAAACTCGTTCTGCCTCTTAAATTCAAATTTTCACTTTCCATCTATGTGAAATCTCTTCATTGTTCTTCATCGCGATGATTCAACTCTCTAACATGTAATTCCTTCATTTAAATTCACCAATTATTAAAGGTTGTGCGCTGTACGAAAAACCCCATTTTAGATTGTCAAAACTGTCCCTCTTTTTCTTCTATGTGGCAACTAGCTTTGTTCCAATATTTGCATGCATCACGTTTTAATTTGATGCTCTATTGATACATATAGACTGATGTATCAAAATATTCCAAAATGCTTAATTTAAACAAAACCCTTTCATTTATGTATCATCGATCCTTTCAGTGATCGATGATAGGATTATCACGCATCAGCTTATACTCTTTTCACACAGAATTAAATCAACCCATACACATATATTTCACACAGAATTTCAGAAACAAATTCTTCATCAATTACAAAAACCTTCTTGGTCCTGGCTAGATATTCAAATCATTGGCCCTTTTTACAACTGCCCGTAGGCTTACAAACTCTGTTTTTCCAAACCACACTAATCCTTGTCTGCTACCTCTCTATATCTGATATGCTTTCTGCCTTTTAGGCTTATTACATTTAAACAATAATGCTGAACCAATTTAGGTTCAAATCCTCAAATATCTCAACAAAAATCCTCAAAATCTGCAAACCCCTACAATCTAGATTTTATCCCTAAAATCTTGAAACCGAATCTAACTTAGGCTTCATAATCAATTCCTAAATATCTCAAATCTAATTTCCCTCATGTTCTCCAATCATTTTGGAACATTTACAAATCCTCACAATAATTAATTAAAATCACTCAAAAATCCCATTAATATTTACATAAAATCAATATTCTCTCAAAAACATAAGACACCCTATGTTTAATAAAATACAAGGTATTTTTCCGAGTCTAATGCCCTTGCATCATTAAACGATACTTTTACAGCAAAAGCATAGTACATGAAGGAAATTGCAACATAGAAATTATGAATTCTGAGTAATCATAATAATAAGATGTTGATAACAATATACATAATATAAAGGCACAAACACATAATCTCTAAAATAATCTCAGGTTTTTAAAGACAACTACTGCAAATTGTATATTAGCTTTTTAGAACAAAATTACATAATACCCTTCTCATTACATTCATCAACCCATTAAAACTCAAAAAACCCCTCATTTATAGAGTGAGATCTCTTTTACAATGGTCTGCCACCTAGGCTAGACTTCGACACTGACCTAGAGACCTAATTCAAATAAGATTACATCATATTGAGCATTAATAGAAATATTTTCTGTTTTAATGGAGTTTGTAATAAAAAGGGATTCTATGACCATTAAAAAATCCAACAAAACCTCTAACAACCCATCCTTGTCATCCCTATCGAACCAAACTGCCATCCTAGGGTTTTGGCCAACTAATACACTAGAGTTAAGATCTTATAAACCTAATTTTACGATGAGTTGTCCAATTGATGAGTTGGCATCATGATGAGTTGTCAGCCATGTGGAGTTTTACTGTTGAGCTGCCCCCTTGAACAAGTAGCACAATAATATTCATGATATTATTTGGTGATTCATCCACCTTTTCACTGCGTTGACTGCTCAAAAACATCAAAAACACATAATGTTGGAACAAAAACAGAGTACAATAAATTTCATAGCGCACTTTAGTAGCAACCTCCAAAATCCACTTTCTGCACAACCTTTGACCTTTCTAACTATTGGAGGATCTTCCTTGGGACTAATGAGGTAAACACATTCTCTAATCCATCCTTTTTCTAAGATTTTTGCATTAGTTTACCCTCCAATGAACCTACAACACTTTCGTAGAAAAATCTCGTCTTTAAGCCTGAAACTCGCTACGAAAGTACCTAGTTTACTGATATTTTGCACCTTCTTCTTTATTTTACCTCAAAAACACTACTAAAGCTTGCACATGCCTAGTATGATATTATATTACAAAATATGATCCAAAAATGTGTTTCCTTTCCTTTTTTCATGGAGTAACATCATCATCTTGCACAACCATCTTAAGACCCCTTTTCTTCAATTCTTCTTGTACCATATCCATCTATGATTCCAAGTCTTTGACTTGGCCTTGTAGCTTCCTTCTTTCTACTTGTAGCCACCTATTCCTCCTGCAAATATGCATCATCATCCTATGTAGAGGTAGTGTCCTATTTATCATCTTCCTTGACTTATCTGCCATTTCATTGTAAAAATATAGTTGCGTGCTCACTTCCTTTTTGAAATCCTCCATCTCGAGCTTTTCTTTTTTGAAATCTGCCAACTCCAACTTAGTTTCTAGAAAATTTGCCCTAGCTTCCCTCAGTTTCTCTTGTAAGATCTTCATATTAATATTTTCTTGAACCTTCTCTTTACCCTTTCTTCCCATGATCAACTTTTCCTTTGCTGGAGATAATTATGTTATTTCCTCCTCTAATGGTAGCTTCTCCTTTTCTAGTTTCTTAGGCATCTTCTCTGGCATCTTTCCCTTAGACAGTTGTGACCTACTGAATGGCTTCCTAGGTTTAAATATAAACCCTGAATCTTCTTATGAAAATTCCAATTTCTTTTCCTTTTGGTTCTTCTTTTTAGTCTCTGCTCCATTGATTTCAACAGGCTTTACAACAGGAGTCTCTTCAGTTTCAACTGCCTCTGGGATGTTTGCTAACTTGCCTCTTCCCTCATTCTAACTTCTAGTGAGCCTTCTGTGGGTCCTTGTGCATGTTTTTACCTGACTGCTGGTAGAATTATTTTTTGGCACCACAGTCTCCTACACTTGTTCAACCTCCAACTCCATAGGTTTTTCCATATGTTGTATTTCTGCCTCATGATCAACTACAGGTTCAGCTCCAAACTCCTTGTTTTTCCTTGGTGTATTTGACTTGGATTTTGGTGTCTTCTTAGGAGTGAGGACATGTAGAAATTTACATGGTAAGTTTCTTAGACCAAACACCAAAGCTCACCGCTCACAAACATATCACAGATCAGTACACTAGTATTTGACATGGTTAAATCCCTCAAAAAGGGAAAGAGTCCACGACCTATGCCAATGCAGCCACTTCAGAAAATTTATTAATATAAATAAAGAAAATTTACATAATATTCTCTCATAAACAGTCACCGGAAAAATGACCCTCCATTCTCTTTAAATAGAGATAATGGGCCAATCGGTTGTTAAGCCATGGATCAAAGGCCGGTAATACCGAGGAGAGAATGAACCGTCATATCACTACATATTGTGATCATCAAATTGTAAGTTACAAAAGTACATAGTAAAGAAACACACTTTACCTAACTCTACGCTAGACCAAGTTGTACTTAACTACTTCCTACATGTCGGAATATCCTAACATCCCCCATTAAGAACAACTTGGAATAGGATTGAAGGATTTACAAAGGTGACATAATAGGAGAAGGAAGGAGGCATTAGAGTCTATCCCCCCTTAATGATAACTTTCCTGAACTCCAATCATAGATCGGAGTTTGGTAAACTTCACTTCTGTGAGAGCCTTTGTAAATATATCAACAACTTGATCATTGGTTGAACAATAGTGCACTTCAAGAACACGATCATGAATGAGCTTTCTGATGAAGTGTATGTGTATCTCAATGTGGTTCATGAGATAATGTTGAACTGGGACTTTGCATAGTTGAATGGCACTTTTATTATCACACCAAAGTGTATTTGGATGTTGCTGATGAATACCAAATTAGGACAGGATCTGACGAAGCCACACGGCTTCCTTGTTGGCTTCAAGAGGACCATGATACTCTTATTTTGCCAAATAAAGAGAGATGGCACTTTTTTTCTTACAATACCATGTAATGGGTCATGAACCAAGATTGAATGCATAACCTGCAGTAGAATTTCGATCATCAGGGTCATCAGCCCAATCAGAATCAGTGAAACCAATCAACAATGGAGATGCTCCTGCACTATAATTAATCCTGAACTGAAATGTACCTCAACTATATCGAATTATTCTTTTAGCTTCTTTCTAGTGACTTCATGAGGTTTATGCATAAACCGAGCAACAAGACCAACGACAAAGGAAAGGTCAAGATGGGTATGGGTTAGATATAGAAGTTTACCAACAAGTTGACCATATAAGGTAGCATCAACTTCAGGGGAAGTACAAGTGACTGGAAGCTTGACTCCAAACTAAAAAGGAGAAGGGGATAGCTTACAGTCTTCCATGTGAAAGTGACGTAGAAGATCACAAGCATACTTCAACTGAGAAAGGGTAATACCTTCTTTGGATTTCAAGAATTGAAGACCAAGGAAATAAGGCAAGTGTCCTAAGTCTGTCATTTAAAACTTATTTTTGAGGCTAGAATTCACATGGTTTATATGGTTGGGATCACTACTAGTAAGGATAAGATCATAAACATAAAGAAAAAGGATGATTAAGGACTTACCCACTTTCTTGGTGTAGACAGTGTTTTCGGAATGACATCTAGAAAAGCCATTATCTAAGAGAAAGTTATCCATTTTGGCATACCGAGCGTGAGGGGCTTGTTTGAGACCATAGAGAGACTTCTTAAGGCGACAAAAAAGGCTAGAGTCATTTTGGATAAATCTAGGGGGTTTTTCCATGTAGATTTCTTCATGCAAGTCCCCATGTAAGAAGGCAGATTTAACATCCATCTGATGGACTTCCCATTTAAAAGAGGTGGTAAGGGAAAGAACAAGGCGGATAGAATTAATTTTGGAAATAGGGGAGAAGGTTTCAGTAAAGTCAATTCCTTCAACTTGTGAAAATCCTTTAGCATCAAGATGAGCTTTATGTTTATCCACTTTTCCATCTGGTCCAAACTTTTTTTCTGTAAACCCATTTGCAAATGACAATTTTTCTTCCCTTTGGAAGAGGAACAAGATCCAAAGTAACGCTTGCCAATAAGGAGCGATATTCTTCATTCATAGTTGCATCCCAATGTGGATGACATGAAGCTTCTTCGAAGGTATCTGGATCAGGATTTTCTGTAACTTGATCCAATAAGGAAGAGGTTATGTTGAACTAAGAAAATATACGACGTTGATCTATAGGGTCACCTACAAGAGAACCTGTTGCATCATGAGTAGAGCAAACCCATTTTGGAATTTGTAGAGCTGAAGGAATATCCTGAGGAGGTGGGGGAGGATTCTCATCCTCGTCGTCATCATCCGAAGTAGAAGGAATGTTGTCAGAAGTAGAAGAGATAGAGATAGGTGGCACATACGTTGAATCAGGCTCTGCAGGCCAAAGGTGGCACACCCGCCGAACTAGGCTCGTCGGCCGATATATTTTCATCAAATTTTACATCTCTTATAATGATTACATTTTTGGATTTGGGTTGAAGAAGTATATATCCTTTGAAATCTTCAAAATATACAACAAGAATGCATTTTTCACTCTTAGGTTCTAAGGCTTTATGTTTCTCATCTGTAATATGGGCCCAAGCTTCATTTCCAAAAACACGAAAGTGACTTACATCTGGTTTGATTGAGATTCAAGCTTCTTCTGGAGTGATATTCCTTAAAACTTTAGTAGCAGTGCAATTTACTATGTATTTTTCATGGTTAATTGTTTCTACCCAAAAATTAAGACCAAGTCCTTTATATTGAAGCATATAATTAGCCATTTCTTTTAGAGTGTGATTCTTCCTTTCAGCTAAACCATTTTTTTGTGGAGTATACAGAACAGTATGTTGCAATTGAATGCCATGCTCAGTGAAAAAGTTGATAAATTTGTTGTTAACATATTATCCTCCATTTTCTGATCTTAACATAAGAATTTGATGTCCAGATTGTTTCTCAAAAAAGGCCTTAAAGGTAAAGAACTTATTAAAAACTTCACTCTTGAGTTTTAAGAAGTATGCCCAAGTGCGTCTGGAAAAATCATCAATGAAAGTTAAGAAGTACTTGTAGCCAAAGAAAGAAACAACTATAAGTGGACCACATAAATCACTGTGCACAAGTTGCAAAGGGGCTGAAGCATGCCAAGAGGCACATTTTTTCAAAACTATCCCGATGATGTTTTTCGAGTACACAACCAGAAAAAACACCATCTCGGCAAGATACCATAGGAAGACCTGTCACGATATTTTCTTTACATAGAGTTTGAAGAGAGCGATAGTTTAAGTGACCAAATTTCTCATGCCAAATTTTTCTCATTTCATCATTATGAGAAAAAAAAACAGAGGGAGTACATGATGACCCTAATCTTCCAAACTTATACAACCTTGTGGAATCATCAGCAATGCCAGTACCTAAAATATGTCTAGGATTTCTTATGTCCTTAATTACAACATCATGAGGTGAGAATTCTACGGTTTTCCCTTCACCTGAATGAGTTATTTGATAAACAGATAGAAGGTTTCAGGATAACGTAGGAACACATAATACATCATTAAACTGACCATTATCTATATGAATGGTTCCAAACCCTACAACACTAAGAGATATATCATCACCAACATAAATATTTTTGGTGTTACAATCATTTAAAGAAGAAAACATGGCTTTACTTTTTTCCATGTGGTAAGAGGCTCCAAAATCAATGAGCCACTCATGATAATGAGAAGAAGAAGATACATTCAATGCATCACCAGTTCTTGATGCTTGACAACCACAAGCAGAAAGTGCCATTCCTGAAGATGAAGTTGAAGAGTTCTCCAAATGGATGTTGTTCTTCTTCATTGTTGCTTCCAAGACTTCCATATTCTTAAACAATTTTGACTCTATGTGGCCATCACGATTACAAAAGTTGCAATGTCTGTCTATCTTCTTCCCTATGTTTTTATTTGCCTTATCAGTTTGTCGAGTTGTTTTTTCAGTTTGTGGTTGAAACTGCTTAAGACCTCTGTTTGGTTTAGGACCATTCTTTTTAGGATGTTGCTTCTTAGGATTCTTCGGATATGGTTGTTGTTGGGCTACGAAGGATTTCTTAGAAGAGTTTCCAGTATTAATAAGACCAAGGTGTAAGAGTTTTCCTTGTTCTCTTATCAAAAAATTGCAAAAGGCATCAAAAGAGGGGGACTTGTAGGTTGTTCCTTGAGAAATTAGGGCTTCTCTAGTGGAATGGAATGTGGAAACAAATACAAAGTATGCATGGCCTAGCTTAGCAAGAATGGAATATATAAGACTACCATATTCATTTTTTACCTTACAACCTTCTAAAAAAAGTCTAAGGGTCTTGAATTTGGACAAAAAATCTTCAATAGAGGAGCAATTATTGGGGTCCAAAGTAAACAACTCATTTTCAAGATGGTGGGCTCTGATTTAATTTTGAACGCCAAAAATAGTATTTATCTTTTTCATAGCTTCAACAGGGGAGTAAATTTCTTGGATATGAAATCTAAGATCTTGAGAAATGGACATTCTTATCAACACTCGTGCTTGATCTTGTTATTTTCCCACTAGGAATATCCTAATAGGACATCAACTTCATATCTACTCATAAACAAGAATGTAGACCAATCCCTTTTCATTTTATTCAATTCTTCCACTACCAGCAATTTGATAAAATCATGATGAAATATAGAGGTATCACTAGTTTTAGGTTTTTCCTGAACCTTATCTGCCATTTTTCTCAAGCTCCTAAACAAATAAAAAGGCAGATCCATTGGTTGCTTACCTGTGATGTGTAGTAGTAGTTTGAATTGGTATTGATAAATCATATGGAATCTACCTTCACGGGTGAAATATTTCTGAATCGCCATTAAGAACTTGGAAAAATTCTCCTTAACGCATGTTCTAGGGATTCCTGAACTCATAGACATGCCTCTATGCTCCTCTTTCAATAATTCATCACAGTTCTACAACTTGAATTTCATTACCTTAAACCATGACTCTCCTTATCTTGGGATCTCGGTAGCTTGTGCAATTGTGTCAGGAGACACAACAAAGTTCAATATGCCTACTTTCGACCCTGTACCTGTAAAATTGACAGCAAAATCCTTTGAAACATGTGCATGGTATGTTATGAAACCAGCTCCAAAAATATAAGAAAAGAGAGATCAATGCCTTCGAAATAATCCACTTCGAGGGGGAAACCTCCTTTACATTACATAAATGAATAATTTTTGGATGATACAAATTACAAAACCTCCTTCTATATATAGGATTCCATGGGGTCACAATATAATCCTAGCCAACCTGACAATAATAATGTAAGGGCACAATAATAACAATATTGGGGTTACAGGGGTACAACAATAACAATAAGGGGGTTAAACTAACAACAATAAGGGACTACACTAGTAATATAGGGACCTAACATGCCCCTTTCCTTCAAAAAAGTGTTGTTCTCAATGGTTGAGTAGCTTTGGGTTCTTCTGTATAAAATTCTCATCCTCCCAGGTAGAATCTTTAGTGGGTAAGTTTTTCCACTTGATGATATACTCTGAAATTGATCGATTTCATAGTTGTCGAGTTCTTGTTTCTGTGAATGCTTCAGGTTCCAATATGATTTTTCCTTCCTCATCAAGTTCTGGAAATATTGTTTGAATTGGAAGTTTGTCACCTATAACCTTCTTTAAGCATGAAACATGGAAAACTGGATGCACTCACGAAGAAGCAAGAAGCTCCAATTTGTATGCCATAGTGCTAATCTTTTGCAACACCTTGTAAGTACTATATTACTTTGGCGATAATTTATTATCCTTCTTAGCTTGCTTGAGGGACATTTGTTTGTATGGTTGTAGCCGTAAAAATACCCAGTCTCCTGCATCAAAACTTCTCTCATTGTGATGTTGATCTGCTTGTTGTTTCATTCAATTGTGTGCCAAATTTAGGTTATCCTTTAAGAGTTGGAGAACTTCTTGTTGATGCTCGATGTGATCTTCCACTGCTTGAACCTTAGAATTTTCTCTTAAAGATGATGTGATGGACGATGGATGATATCCATATGGAAGGAACTGTTATACCACCATTCAGTGAGAGGTACCCACTTGACCCATTGTGCTTGCTTATCGGATACAAAACAACAAATATCTCCTTCCAAACATTTATTCACTATCTCAGTTTGACCATCGGATTAAGGATGATAAGATGAGCTATGAGCTATTTGAGTACCAAAACAATAAAATAATTTCATCCAAAAAATTCCAGTAAAAATGAGATCTTTGTCACTTACAATAATATTTGGGTTTCCATGTAGCTTTTGAATTGTTTCTATTAATGCAGTAGCTATTGTACTTGTTTAAATGGATGAGATAATGCACAAAAGTGTTCATACTTGGTAATCCTTTCAACTACCACCATGATGACACTCTTTCCTTTGGACTTAGGTAAACCTATGATAAAATCCATTGAAATTTCCTTCAAACATTGACTTGGAATGGATAAAGGTGTTAGAAGACACAGGGTCTTAATTCTCTCAACTTTATTTTGCTGGCAAACCAAACATTCCGCCATAAAATTTTGAATATCATATTTAAGTCCATCCCAAAAAAATTATTTCTTCACCCTGTGGTAAGTTTTTAAAAATCTTGAGTGTCCTCCTAAAGGAGAAGTGTGCAATTCCAAAAGAATATTTTGTTTTAGTTGGGAATTCTTACAAAGCGATCTTTGTACCATAAGGAATCATTTTTCCAACTAGATGTATCAGATGTACTAGGATCTTGCTGCAACTTTTGAATGAGTGTCCACACTTCTTCGTCCTTCTTCCATTCATCCCTTACTTCGGTTATCCAATCTGGTTGGATAATAGAAATGGCACAAATAAATGCTTCCACATCTTCAGCCTTTCTTGAGAGCGCATCTACAACAAAATTTAGCTTCCCTTTTTTGTAGATTATTTCAAAGTCATAACCCAACATCTTTGTGACCCATTTTTTTGCTCTTCTGAAGATATTCTTTGTTCCAAAAAGTGTTTAAGACTATCATGATTATTTTTTACCTTGAAGTGCCTTCCCATTAGGTAAGGTCGTCATTTCTTTAATGCATGTAGTATTTCCAACATTTCCTTCTTATAAATAGCTTCTGTAAATACTTTCCTTTGATTGGATGACTTTCAAAAGCAATGGGTCTTCCTTCTTGCATTAAAACGGCACCAATTCCATTTCCTGAGGCATCACATTCCACAATAAAGGTTTTTGTGAAGTGTGGTGTAGCTAAGACCGGTGCTAGGCACATTGACTCTTTAATATGTTCAAAGGCCTTATTTGCTTCAAGAGTCCATGAAAATGCATTTTTTTCAATAATGTTGTTAGAGGTGTTGTTATTCTCCCATAATTCTTAACAAACTTGCGATAATACCTTGTTAACCCTAGAAATCCTCGCAACTTCTTTATGGTTGTCGGGACTGTCCATTCATTAATGGCTTTAATTTTGTTAGGCTCTACCTTAACACCCTCATGAGATACAATATGACCCAGATATTCCACCTCTTGTATTCCAAAGAAACATTTGGATGTTTTTGCATATAATTGTTTCTCCTCCAATAGTTTGAGCACCCTGTCAACATGTTGAACATGATCCTTCCAAGACATATTGTAGATTAGTATATCATCAAAAAATACTAGCACAAATTTTCTAAGGAAGGGTTTGAAAATGGAATTCATCAACCCTTGAAATGTAGAAGGTGCATTGGTAAGGCCAAAAGGCATGACCAAAAATTCATAATGACCCTCATGAATTCGAAATGTTGTTTTTGGAATATCTTCAGTCTTTATTCTAATTTGATGATATCTTGTACAAAGATCCAACTTGGTAAAATAAATTTCTCCATGTAATTAATCCAATAATTCATCAATCACAGGAATGGGAAATTTATCTTTAATAGTGAGCTTATTGAGCTCCCTACAACCCGGACACATGCGCCATGATCCATCCTTCTTGTGCACCAATACTAATGGAGCAGGGAAAGAACTTTGACTAGGTTGAATTATACCAGCCTCTAACATTTCTTCAATCATACGTTCAATTTCGCTCTTTTGGACATAAGGATATCTGTAAGGCCTGATGCTCGGAGGAACACTTCCTAGAATCAAATGAATAGCATGATCATGATCATGAATAGGTTGGGTTCCTTTGGGAGTTTCAAATACCTTAGAATGATTTTCCAATACTTTTTGGAGATCTGGAGAAACAGATGATTTTGATGTTGGAACTTCTAGTGAGCATAATTGTGCAATTACGCCTTGTTGTTATTTCTTTAGAATCTTTTTCATGACTTTAGATCTTATTATCTTTCACGGCTTCCCTGTGATACCCCATAATTCGACTTCCTTTCCTTCTGAAAAAAAGCTCAAGAAAATTTCTTGAAAATTAAAAGCTACCATCCCAAATATTGTAACCATTGTATTCCTAGTACAACACCAGCACCTCCCATTGGAATGGAAAGCATTGGACTGTTCAATATATATTCCCCCATGGTTAGCTTGATATTATGGAATTTTCCAGAGTAATTTATAGTTCCTCCATTTGCAACCATCACTTGACATATTGGTGCTGGGTATAGGAAACAATTCAATTCCTTGGCTACCTTACAATGAATAAAATAATGGGTACTACCTGAATCAATCAACACTATTACCTTTTTCTTATTGATATGTCCTTCTATATTGAGAGTTTGAGGAGTGGTAATTCATGCCAATGCATTACACGATATGGTAGAACTCATTTCTTCTTCTTCTAGGGTTGGTTCCTGGTGTATATCCTCTCTTTTTTAAGTTTCTTGTTCATTTTCTTCCTCCTCTTCACAATCTATGTAAAATATTTTTTTCTCAGCACACTTACAATCTTTAGTGTGTTTGCTATCACAGCTGTAGCAAATCCCTTTTGCTCTTTTTTCTTCCAATTTTTGTGGTGTCAACCTTGTAGGTTTTGGAATTCTATGAGTAGCAACACTTCCATATTTATAGATGTGAGTGGTAGGCTTCCTTGTCACCATAATTTTAAATTCAATTTTTCGTGACAACCTGAATGCATTCTCCAATGAATCAAGTTTCCAAAGGTAAACCTCATGTTTGATTTTATCCTTTAAAGTCCCCATGAAGACATCAATCCTGTGTTCCTCTGGAATATCAGTTACCCTTATATTAAATTTTTGGAAGTCCTCAATGTGCTCCACCACTGAACCCTTTTGTTTGAGATTTATCAATTGGCTAAAGAAGGTGTTGCTCTTTGTATCCTCGTAATGTGCTATCATTTTCTCCGTAAAAATTGACCAAGTGAAAAAAAATTTACGGGAGAAAATCCATTGATACCATACAAATGTATTTTGTTCTAAATGTAAAGTTGCAATGTGTACCTTTTGTGTGTTTTACACATTATTGAGATCAAAATATTGCTCCATCTGTAGTATCCATGTTACGAGAACCTTGCCATCAAAATTCCTCATATCCATATTTGGAATATGGTGGTTCTTCTATCCAATATTAGATTTTATAAAATCACAATTAACATTTATTTTGTTCTCATCATGAGTTTCCTCTACTATCTTTTCACCATTAGGAAACATTTCTTGTATCAACTTTGTCAAACCTTCCATGTCTACTTTTAAATCATTCTTCATGTTTTCCATGTTGTCTTTAATTTTTTCATCGATCTTAGCTTCCATGTCATCCATCTTAGCTTCCATGCCTTTCTTCAAAGAATCCATCTTAGCTTTCACGCCTTTCTTCAAAACTTCCATTTCATTTTTTGTTGCTCTTTGCGAGAGCGAAAATTGGTGCACTTGCTCTTGTAATTTTGATATGTCGTGTTGCACTTCTCCGTCTTCATGAGTCATAGTAGAGCCTTATGAAGGCTTAATGGGTGTTGAATTCTTTTTAGGGGGGATTTTAGAACCCAATACTGATATCTATTCTACAATATGCCCTTGGAATCAATTCAAACTGATTTTTCAAACAAGACTTATGCAATTCGAAAAAACAATACACACTTTTTTCTTGATTTTGAGAAACTCAATATTGAAACTGAATTATCTATGTGATTTCGGATCTTTAATATTTGAAATTAGGTCCTGTAGTATCCCTTAGTATCTTCTTTCGAATGCCACGGGTCTGACTTGATTTGAATTCTTCAAGGCAAAGTTATGCCCAATCTCCCACAATTACCTAATTATGGACTAGTTTAGTAGAGTGAACTTGTACGGCGTTCCACGTGTTACTATTTCTTTATTCGGCTCTAAGATTGATACACAGGAAACTAAAGTCCGTGGAATTGCAGCCGCTTTTTACAGAATTCCAATCTGATGCTTAGAGAGAGATTTATGATGATTTCCCACGGTCACCTCTTTGAGATGAAATTCAGGAGCCTGAAAAAACCCTAACTTCCACAGATCATATCTCCGAAAATACTGTGAACCAAGATCTAAAATTTTTACACAAATTTTCTCAGGATTTCGGCTTCGCGTGATAAAATTTCAGCTTCTAATCCTTTATAGAAAAAAAAATTATAGTGAAAATTCCACAATGACCTGTTTGGAGCAGCGAAACCCTAGAATCCAAAGCTCTGATACCAAATGTTATGAAACCGGCTCCACAAATAGAATAAAAGAGAGATCAACACCTTAAAAATAAGCCACTTCAAGGGAGCAACCAACTTTACATTACATAAATGAACAATTCTTGGATGATACAAATGAAAAAACCTCCTTCTATATATAGGAGTCCATGGGGTCCCAATATAATCCTAGCCAACCTAACAATAATAATGTAAGGGCACAATAATAAAAATATTTGGGTTACAGGGGTACAACAATAACAATAAGGGGGTTACACTAACAACAATAAGGGACTAAACTAGTAATATAGGGACCTAACATGGTATCCCTATAATTTTTGGCAAAATCGAAGGCAACCCACACTAGAAAATGCCTATGAGAAGGTGGGGTCTTCCTCGAGCAGCCTCATGTCCATGGGCTCGTATCTAATAACAACTCCACCTTTATGCAATTTCTTATGTGATGCCATGTCTCCAAGATGTGTCGATCAGCTCCTTCCCTAACACCTGCAAAAGCTTTTTGAGACAGCGTACAAAACCTTTGACACAAGTAAAACCTAGCCTGAGACAGCTGCTAGACAGAACCTAGACCTCCAGACCGTTGCCAAGATAATTGAAGCAACTTACAAGGATGAGGAAAAGAATTTTTGAAATAGGAAATCAAAATGAATAGGTGGGAAACGATGGATATACATGTGTATACATATGATGGAAAATAACAAAATGGAGCAATGGTGAGCCAATATGCTCTGAAAAACAACTTAATCGACCCTTTATGACAATCTGCATCCTTTTCACCACCGTTAGATAAAAATAAAAATAAAGATAAAAATAAAATAAATCGTAGCGAATCCTGTGTTCGGGAGGGTGAATTTTCTATGGAAGTGTCAGGAACATTCGTAGCAAAACCTGACCTTTTTACACTGATTTTGATGCAGAAGTTGGTAAAAGTGCCAAATTTACTTAAATGACCAGATTAACTTATGCATGAGATATTTTTGAGATTTTTATTTGACATTGACACCTATCACATTAATTATGACCTTTAAGACCCCCCACATATGTGAAATTTTTTAAAATTATAAATTCAAAAGACCTTATTCAACCCTAAGTGACTCAACATAATCAACTTAAGACCAACCTAATGGTTATCATGGATAACAAAACTTATGACCATTATAAATTTGGTCAACACATATTTCTAGGAGATTACCATCATGCATAAGCATATCATATGATTAGAAAATATTTAATATATCAGACCTACATCAACCTAGACTAAGTTAAGGATTCAATCAAAGAAATATATAGCTAGGGTTTCATTCCTAGGACTTTTCATAACAAGGATTTTGCTTATAGACCTAACCAGAACATGGGGTTTTGGTTCATGTTAAAGAAAACCCTTATTCTATCAATACTTCAAAGGTTCGATATTTTGAACAACATGTAGAAATTATATAACTGATATGTTATATGTCTAAGATTCACCTGATCATACATTATTTGACTGCATGCACAATACAAAATCTATTCCACCATTGATCATCATATACGGAAATTAAATCAATTGCATGCACAAATTAAAACCATAAAAATTCACACACATTAACACAGTGATTTATGGGAAAGCCTGAAGCTAAAAACCCCAACTATCTGTATATAATATATGTCATAGAGATCATGTAACAATCATCATACAAAGCTTCTCACAAGCTCTCATTACAATCTCCAATTGCTACACACTAATCAGGTTCGATCTAGCAAATCCTGTGCACCGATCTCTGCCACCTGCTAGCCTACCTCTACTGCGCAATCCCTGCTGAATATGGGCTTTGAATGAACTCGAATCCACCTAGCTTGCACTGTGCAATCCTCATTGGCATCTCCATCAATGTGTGGTGCAAACTCATGCACCAGTATAGTCACAACTGATAGTCACACTGCTCTTTCACCTACCTCTCCATTGGTCTCCACTAAAATTGTCCATGCACTGTAGTTAACTGATGTATTCTTCAGTTGATTAATGAGTTAATATTTAGTGAATTAATTAATAATTAATTCACACCACTCTCACTAGTGTATCAATCAGTTAGACTAGATACAACTAGTTCAACTGTGTCTAACTGAATTAAACTGAACACAACTCCACCAACTACCTCAATAAATCCACCAAACTCTGTCACATGAGTTCTAACTGAAGTCTCCATGCAATAGCTCCACTTAACCCTCAAGAATAGTGTAATTCCTTCTTTCAGCTCCTGTGCCACATCTTTGCACTTAACTGAAGTGCTCTAAGAGAATAAGATAATGTTTATAGTCCAAATATTATTAAGAGCTAATAATATTCGACATATCTATTTTTAGACTAGCAATCTAAAAATAGATTCTGCTCAGTATGTCTAAAAATATAAGTCCATCTATTTTTCCAACTTGACCAACCATCCACAAATAGCATCCTGCAACTCATAGAATATGATCAACATGTCTAAAAAATAAACATAGTCTAAAAATAGACTGTGCGCCAAAAATAGCCTACGGGCCCACTTAGTGAAGGTGACTTCTTTCCACTAAGCTCATCATATTGTTGCAATCTCAACACTCCCTCTCAACAAGATATGGATTATCTGCCACCCCGATCCTGCCTCTATGGTATTCGAATTTGCTCCTGGTGAGTGCCTTCGTCAAGATATCAGCATCCTTATCCTCCGTAGGAATGTAAGAAAGTAACATGATCTTCCGCTGCACACAATCTCTGATATGATGATACCGGATGTCAATGTGTTTAGATCTATCATGAAATATTGAATTAACCGAGAGTTTAATGCAACTCTGATTATCACAATATATCACAGTAGGATCTAAGTGTGAATCGAACAACCTGGCCAGGATCTTCCTCATCCATATAGCCTTGCATGCAGCCAAACTTGTTGCCATATACTCAGCCTTCGCTGAACTGAGTGCCACGGATCTCTGCTTCCTGCTGTACCAAGAAACTGTTGTCGACCCGAAACTGAAAATCTCTCCAGATGTGCTCTTTCTGTCCGTTGGGCTCCCTGCCCAATCTGCATCCGTGAAGCCATGCAGCTTCACCTCATCCAACTGTCTGTACCAAAGTCCATATCTCGATGTGCCTCTGAGATATCTCAATACATGCTTCCCCACCTTCCAAAAGAGCTTGGTAGGCTTAACCATAGCTTGTGAAAGCTGGTTAACAACATAGCATATGTCAGGTCTTGTATTGACTATATACATAAGCGACCCCACCAACTGTCGGTAAACAGTGGCATCCACTACCTCTGCCGATGTAGCATCCTCTTTCCTCCAACCACTAAGAAGAGGAGTGTCGATAGGCTTGCAGCCATGCATGTTGAAATTCTCCAGTATCTCCTAGGCATACTTGCCTTTAGACACAAACAATCCATCATTGCGCTGCCAAATTTCCAATCCCAGGAAATAATGAAGGAGGCCCAAGTCCTTCATCTCAAACTCTTTTGCAAGATCAGCCTTGCATGAGAGTATCAACTGTTCATCACCGGTCAGTATCAAATCATCTACATAAAGTACAATGATCAACAACTTACCCTCAACCACTATCTGGTATAGGTTGGGATCCGCCTCGCTCTTGGTAAAACCAAGTCCGATGAAATAACTATCTATCCATGTGTACCAAGCACGAGGTGCTTGTTTCAACCCATACAGCGCTCTTTTGAGCCTGCACACATGCGACTCGCTGTTGAAGATCTTGAAACCTTCGTGCTGCTCTATGTACACCTCCTCCTCAATGACTCCGTTGAGGAACGCAGTCTTCACATCCATCTAATGAATGTGCCACCCCATCTGCGCTGAGAGAGCTAGGATGCTCCGTATGGAAGAATACCTTGTGACAGGTGCAAAGGTTTCCTCATAGTCGATCCCCTCAATCTGTGAGAAGCCCTAGGCAACAAATCTTTCCTTGTACTTCTCGACGCTCCCGTCAGCTGCTCGCTTCACTTTGTAGATCCATCTCGAACCTACCACTGATTTCCCTTCCGGCCTTGGGACAATCTCCCATGCACTGTTTCTGACAATCGAATCATACTCTTCCACCATGGCATCTACCCATGCAGGGTCCTCCACAGCTTCCTCAAAAGAGGATGGCTCTATCACGATACACTTGCTCATCAGAGCCATGTATCCAGTATATCGATCAGGTGACTGTCTCTATCTTCGTTGTGATGTAGGTGCTCCTACAATATTCTATGCATCAAGATTCAGTCGCTCAGCTTCTGTAGTGTGCTTCCGCCCTTTAATGTTTGGAGCTGCATGAGTGGTTTCTTCCACTCCATGAACCTCCTCTTGTGGCTGATCCACATCCTGAGGCTCATCCTTAGGAACTAATAGCTCATCATCTGCATGCAAGTGTGGCTCCCTCTCAAGCAAACACTTCATGGCTTTCTCCTCATGAAATTTGATATCCCGTCGCACAACAGTCTTCCGAGTGTCTGGCAAATACACACGATAGTTGTGGGGCGTATCAGTGTACCCCACAAATATCCCAACCTCTACGGTCGGCTCCAGCTTCTTCCTGGCATCCTTCATCACATGAATGTAAACAGGTGAACCAAAAATCCTCAAATGGGAAATATCAGGCTTCTTGCCAGAAAACACCTCCTCGGGTGTACTCATGCCAAGTATCTTATGAGGACAACGGTTATGCACATATACTGCAGTATTGCATGCGTCAGCCCACAAGTGTATGGGAAGGCCCTGATCATGCAACATCGCCCATGCAACACCCACAATCATTCTATTCTTTCGCTCAGCAACCCCGTTCTGCTGTGGGTTATGAGGTGCTATGAGCTCTCTTCGAATTCCTTCTGCGCTGAAAAAGTCCTTGAATTCGCCAGAGATGAATTCACCACCATTGTCGCTCCTAAGAGCCTTCACCTGCTTCCCCGATTCTTTCTCAACCAGTGCCTTGAACTCACAGAACTTTGATTATGTCTCGCTCTTCTTCTGCATGAAGAAGATCTAGCACTTCCGAGAAAAATCATTAACAAATATCACATAGTACCTGTGCTTTGCTGTCGAAGCTACTGAGAAAGGTTCACACACGTCTGTGTGAATTCTCTCAAGGATCATCGTGGTGCGACTATCCTTCTTGTGAAAGGTGGCTTTCACAAAGTTTCCCAAAGTACATCCCTTGCATTGATCTGACTGCGCAAATGTACCCTTGGGAAGCCCAGTATAAATCTATTGCAAAATTTTCAAAGCACCATGGTGAAGATGGCCCAATCTCCTGTGCCATAATTTTCCCTCATCCCGGCTCACCACTCCTTTTGCTTTGCCTGCCATTGCTGCACAGCCATCTACCTGCAATTGATAAAGGTTCTTAACTAGAACCCCTATCCTCCGGGTTTCACCAGTTGCCTTACTGCGCAGGAAAGCCTTTCCCTCGCTAAAGACAACATCATATCCCTTGTCTTCCAACATGGCCATCGAGATCAGATTCTTCTTCAATCCTGGAACATGCATGACATCCTTCAATATGAAAGGTTTACCAGACTCCCTCTCAAAGGAAATAGTCCCGATACTAGTCGCACTGTATCCACCATCATCGCCCATCTCGATGTGCACTCCAAGATCCTTCTCATCCAGATCACTAAACAAATCTTTGTCTCCAGTCATATGAAAAGACACACCACTGTCAAGAAACCACACTGAACCCATCATACTTGAGACCAAGCATGCGATCAGTGAAAAATCCAGCTCAAACTACCAGGCTAAGGCCTCTCCAGCTGCAGATCCAGCAGCCTGCTTATTTTTCTTCTTTTGTGGACAATTAGTGGCGTAATATCTGTGTTGGTGACAGTGAAAGCACTTCACCTTGGACATGTCCTGCTTCTTGTCTTTCACACCGGATTGAGAAGCATTCTTTTTGCTCTTCCCCTTCCTTGCTTTGGCAGCCAAAGCGCAATTTTCTTCATCTTCATTCTTCGATGAAGATCCGTCCCTGGTACTCCGCCTTATCTCCTCCTGCACAAGATCCGACCAAATTCGCTCCCATCCTGGCAGTTTCTCCCGACCATTGACAGAGTCCTCATAGGAATGCCAACTCTTCGGAAGCCCAAGGAGAGTCAAGCTCCCAAAGTCCTCTTCATCTATAGTAACCCCCACACTTCCCAGCTCATCCCTGCACTGGACGAACTTCGTGAGGTACTTGGGTATACTCTCGCCCTTCTCCATTTTTATTTTCCTGAGTTTGTCTTTGAACGCCAACTTCCTCTGGTCGCTCTTGCTTTGGAACAAGTCTGTCAAAGATTTCCACATCAAGAATGGAGAAGTTTTACCATGAAGGCTGGACACTATGTGATCCTTCACACCTTCCAACAGAATCCTTCAACATTTTGTTGTCTTCTTTTGCCATGCGTCAAGTGCGGCAGCATCGCTAGAAGCGGGTTTTGGAATTTCTGCATCTATGAATTCCTTCAACCCATTATCCTCTAGCACTGCCTCCATCCTGTCCTTCCATGCAATATAATTCAAGCTTCCCTCAAGGGCATGCTCCAATCGCAATCCATTGAAATACATCTCAACTTTGACACCAAGAAAACACTACTGCAAATTCGAATTCCACCAGCACAAAACTCAACCACTTCAATTCTTTTGCAATTGCTCCAATGATCAACTATCGCTCCGATACCATGTAGAAATTATATAACTAATATGTTATATGTCTAAGATTCACCTGATCATACACTATTTGACTGCATGCACAATATAGAATATATTCCACCATTGATCATCATATGCGGAAATTAAATCAATTGCATGCACACATTAAAACCATAAAAATTCACACACATTAACACAGTGATTTATGGGAAAGCCTGAAGCTAAAAACTCCAAATATCTGTATATAATATATGTCATAGAGATCATGTAACAATCATCATACAAAGCTTCTCACAAGCTCTCAGTACAATCTCCAATTGCTACACACTAATCAGGTCCGATCTAGCAAATCCCATGCACCGATCTCTGCCACCTGCTAGCCTGCCTCTACTGCGCAATCCCTGCTGAATATGGGCTTTGAATGAACTCGAATCCACCTGGCTTGCACTGCGCAATCCTCATTGGCATCTCCATCAATGTGTGGTGCAAACTCATGCACTAATAGTCACAACTGATAGTCACACTGCTCTTTCACCTACCTCTTCACTGGTATCCACTAAAACTATCCATGCACTGTAGTTAACTGATGTATTCCTCAGTTGACTAATGATTTAATATTTAGTGAATTAATTAATAATTAATTCACACCACTCTCACTAGTGTATCAATCAGTTAGACTAGATACAACTAGTTCAACTGTGTCTAAGTAAGTTAAACTGAACACAACTCCACCAACTACCTCAATAACTCCACCAAACTCTGTCACATGAGTTCTAACTGAAGTCTCCATGAAATAGCTCCACTTAACCCTCAAGAATAGCTTAATTCCTTCTCTCAGCTCCTGTGCCACATCTGTGCACTTAACTGAAGTGCTCCAAGAGAATAAGATAATGTTTATAGTCCAAACATTATTAAGAGCTAATAATATTCGACATATCTATTTTTAGACTGGCAATCTAAAAATAGATTCCGCCTAGTATGTCTAAAAATAGAAGTCCATCTATTTTTCCAACTTGACCAACCATCCACAAATAGCATCCTGCAACTCATAGAATATGATCGACATGTCTAAAAAATAGACATAGTCTAAAAATAGACTATGCGCCAAAAATAGCCTGCGGGCCCACTTAGTGAAGGCGACTTCTTTCCACTAAGATCATCATCTTGTTGCAATCTCAACACAACATCATTTCAACCCTAATAATTTCCATGATCATATCAAAATCCTAAACACGACATTATGAATATATCAATTAGTACAACAATTTATTCATTAATAACCCTAAGTAGGTTTAGGGTTTCACACGTTATCAACATACCCTTAGGTTAGGGTTTTACAGAGAACCTTTTAGTGTTCCTTTTATGCCAACAGTCAGAGATGTATAAGGTGGGTAGATTCATCAGATGATGAATCATCCCAAACAAGAATTTTTTAAGATTCAGGAGAGTTAGACACAACAAAAGTTAGTAATGTATAATGTATAGACCAAAGAATAACAAGACTTCATAATTTAAGACATACCTTTTATTCTTTGGCAAACTGTTTGATTCCAATGCTCTGTTTAGTGAGGGATTCTTTCTTAATCCTTGAGGCCTTCTTCCATGATTCTTGAGCATCTAGCAGATTAATCCCTAGACAAGGAAAAAGAGGCAGGCAGGTGATTAGTATTTAATATAATCAAAACTTTAAATAAGTATATGAAAAAAAATAGAGAGAGAATGATATACTTATCTTCAGGAGTTGTTGTGGGCTCCCTCAAAAGCTTTGAGGGATACCTAAGAAACTTATAAAACAAGAAAATTTCTTTCAAAAAAATTTTAAACCTATAACTAAACATAAAATATACAGATGAAATATCTAAAGCTAGGAGCAAGGGGCTCAGTAATGTAAGTCCCTTATGTCATTCTCTGCGGGATTTTCTCTCTTGGGAGAGGATACTTCTTTAGCCACATTTTCATGATCTCTATCTCTTTTATTGCTTTTAATATTGTCGGGACACTCATTTCTATAGTGCCCCATTGTGTGAAAATGATAGCATTCAATATTGGGCATATCAACCTTCTTCCTTAGCCCTTTCTTCTTGAAGTTTCCATCGTTATGAGAAACATAAGCATTTAAGACTTCTTCATTGTTGGTTATCATTGAGATTCTTAACTCTTCTTGACTGTAGGTTGTCCATAGTTCCTCAAAGGTGGGAGACTGTTTCCAACTATTGAGACTTGAAGCAAATTCACCCCAAGTAGGAAGTAGCCCTAGTATGGTTGTGATCACAAGTTATTTATCTGTCACCATTTCATCAATGGCAAGAAGGGCATCTCATATTCTTGTTATCTTCACAAAGAAAGTGGATACAATATCCTCCTTGGTCATCTTAGTAGTCCTTAGTTTGTTTTTTAGTCTTGCCACTTTTCCAATATTCTTGATGGTAAATATTTTTGACAAGGCATCATACATTTCCTTCATGATCAATGTTTTCTATGAAGGGGACAAGGTTGTCTTTTATGCCTTCAACCATCAAATTCATAGCCACTAATTCCAATTCTTCGAATTTTACCTTATCAACTTCACTTGATTCTTCTGTGAGCTTCTTCACTTTTCCCTTTACCAAGTTTAAGCCCTTGTTCTTTTCAAGGAGGAGGTCAATCCTCTTTTTCCAAGGTCTATAGTTTGAAGCTCATTCAAGCTTGTTCTCTCCCTTGATAGTGCTATACATCTTCCTTGAAGGTAGTGAAGACTTCTTTCCTTAAAGTGTTTCGTTTAATGAACTTCTTATGTCTCCTTAATCAAATTCTTGAGACTGTCTTTTTCTTCTTCTTTCAGCAAAGCTCTGACACCATGTTAGAGAATCATAAAGGCAGAAAGATTCTCTTATTCGTGATTATTTACTTGTGATATTCTTTATTTCCTATTATGTTATTCTTATCTTATTTATTCTTAGTTCATCAAGCAAATATCAAAGAAAATGCACATAGATCAAGGACGCCAGATGTATAACAAAAGTAGGGCAAAACCTCACTCTTGGGGAAAACTCAGTCAGTAATTATTCCTTCAATATTAATTCTTGAGACTCGAGACCTTGAATAGGACTTCCTCCACACCAAATCAGCCTTCCTTTTGATCCTTCCTCAATCTGGCAGCAACAACAGTAGTAGCAGCACTACGTAGTAGTTTCTTCGACTCGAAACTTCGATCATGAGGGAAAGACTTCGATCTTGCTTCTAGGAGTTCGATTTTGACCTAACACATCTCCACAAAATCAACTTCGACCTATTCTTCTCCTGGCAGCAGCAACTGAAGCAACAAATAATGATAGACTTCAATCTTCCAAACTATATCACGTGAGAGAGAGAGTAGCACCAAAATTTCGATTTTCTTCCAATCTATTAGCTTGCCCAAAACCGCACTCCAATTGACCCTTTCTTTCACTTCGCACTTTTCCCTGATGCAATAAATGGTATCAAATTTCTGAGTGTGTGAGAGATGTCTCCAAATTGTTAGGATATTCCGATACATAGGAAATAGTTAAGAATAACTTAGTCTAGTGTAGAGTTAGGTAAAGTGTGTTTCTTTACCATGTACATTTGTAACTTATAATCTGACGGTCACGATTTTTAGTGATCCAACGGTTATCTCTCACCTCGGTATTAACGGCACTTGATCCGTGGCTTGACACCCGATTGGTCCATGATCTCTATTTAAAGAGCATGGAGGGTCATTTTTCCAGTAACTGTTTATGAGAGAAACATATGTAATCGTTCTTTTTATATTAATAAATTGCCTGAAGTGGCCGCGTTGGCTCAGGCCGTGGACCGTTTCCCTCTTCGAGGGTTTTATCCACGTGATAATATTGGTTTACTGATTTGTGATATGTTTGTGAGCAGTGACCTTTGGTTTTTGTTCTAAGGAACTTACCCTATAAATTCATACTCAGGATGTTTGAGAGTAGTTCCAGCCTGATCGGACTTCATATGGAGAAAATAGAATTTCATATCCTCTTCAAAATTCAGCAGACTTAACAGTTTTCAGGAATTCAGGATCAATGGTATGGTGGCAAGTCATTAGATTATATCATGTATGAGGGTATGTGATTAGCATTTAATCAAGAGCACCAAGCCCTATATGTACCCTAGTGTTGGTGGTGTTAATTGTTGAACTCCTTTGTCATGTCGTTAGCAAAAAATTACATTTCAATCAAGTCAAAATAATCGATCAAGCATGTTAAGTTCTTTCTACCATATTTTAAGGCTTGCATTAGGGTTTGATCAAAATTGAGCAATTTTGACTAATGTCCCTAGATAATCGAGGTAGAGGCAAAGGCTAGACAAGAGGAGAAGAATCTAGATTATAGATGGTTGATGCTCAAATAATTAATCATTAATGTAAAATGGATGTCATATCTATCTTGATTTATGTACAAATATGCATGCTTCCATATCTTCTACAATTAATTTGGTATTTTGGATGTTTTTTATATAAATGCAAAAAATAAAAATAAAAAAAAATATATATAGTAGATGCTTCGCTTCCTAGATTTTTTGGAAATGACGCTTCCGCGTCCCCGCTTCCAAAAAACGTCCCTGCTTCGTGCAACGTTGGTCCAAGTATGCCTGTGATCTTCTACACCACTTTCACATGGAAGACTGTAATCTCGCCCCTTCTCCCTTTCAGTCTGGAGTCAAGCTTTCAGTCCACTGTAAAACCCCTGAAGTTGATGCTACCTTATACCGTCAACTTGTTGGTAAAATTTTGTATCTAACCCATACCCGTCCTGACCTTTCCTTCACCGTTGGTCTTGTCGTGCTTGCCGTTTATGCACCAACCGGCGAAAGTCAACGTGGCGCGCTAAAAGAATACTTCGACATATTCGAGGCCGCCCGCTCGAGACGCACACAAAAGGTGAGCACTCTCACATCGTCGACTGATGGATTGGCCGGTGACCCCGATGATCGGAAGTCCATCAGCAGATATGTATTCACCCTGTTCAGGACCTATTACTTGGTCTTGTAAGAAACAAAGTGCCATCTCCCTTTCTTCAGCAAAAGCAGAGTATCGTGGTGCAGTTGAAGCCAACAAGGAAGCCATGTGGCTTCGTCAGATCCTGTCTGAATTTGGTCTTCATCAGCAGCATCCAACCACACTTTGGTGTGATAATCAGAGTGCCATTCAAATATGTAAAGATCTAGTTCAACATCAACGTATGAAACACATTGAAATCCACATACACTTCATCAGAAAGCTCATTCATGATCGTGTTCTTGAAGTGCAGTATTGTCCGACCAATGATCAAGTAGCCGATATCTTTATGAAGGCTCTCACAGAAGCGAAGTTTACCAAACTTCGATCCATGCTTGGAGTTCAGGAAAGTTGTCATTAAGGGGGGATAGGCTCTAATGCCTCCTTCCTTCTCCTATTGTGTCACTTTTGTAAATCCTTCAATCCTATCCTAATTTGTTCTTAAGGGGGGATGTTAGGATATTTCGACACATAGGAAATAGGCTCCTTTTGTGTCACCTTTGTAAATCCTTCAATCCTATCCCAAGTTGTTCTTAAGGGGGGATGTTAGAATATTCCGACACATAGGAAATAGTTAAGTATAACTTGGTCTAGTGTAGAGTTAGGCAAAGTGTGTTTCTTTACTATGTACATTTGTAACTTATAATCCGACACAATAATGATGCAGGTGATCCGACTCTGCTATTCTACCTCAGATATAGCACTTCGATCTGTGGCTTAACACTACCTGGTCCATGATCTCGATTAAAAGAGCAGGAGGGTCATTTTTCCAAGAATCATGCAGGAGAGAAACATATGTAACTTTTTCTTTTATATTAATAAATTTCGAAGTGTCGTGTTGTTGACTCGTATGGATTGTTTCTTTGAGGGTTTTAACCACGTGATTATACTGGTGTACTGATTTGTGATCTGTTTGTGAGCGGTGACCTTTGGTTCTTGATCTACAGAACTTACCCTGTAAATTCCTCCACATATGAGTTCAATCTCCTTGTATTTATAGGCTTTTGATGGGTTCGAATTACTGGACTTGAGGCCAACTTGATCACTTGAAGGCCGACTTGATGTGAAGGCTCCATAAACCATATTTGACTTAATATTTGAACTAATTACATGATTGAAAAGCCCAATATGGGTCAGTATAAATATGTAATGACTAACTTATAAGTCCAAAATGGGGACATTAATCTAAATATGACCCAAGCATGAAACATGTGCTTTAATAAGTCATTTAATAATAAAATAAATGTAAATTATAATATAAATTTTTTTCTTTAACTCTTTTGATAAGTACATTAAATATTTAATCAAATACAACTTATGAAGACCGAACCTAGTTACAATCTTCAACAGGTGGACCCCAATACGATGTGGAAACACATGTGGCGCCATATGGTGGAGACGGGGGGGAACTAATGATGTGGCACCCTCAAGAGAGGACATGTGGCATTGTGCTTACATGGCATATAGGTGGCAGTGGCATTGCAATCAAGTCAATGACATGGCAACAAAAGGATAGCACACCTAGAATTCATATGGAAGTACAGGTGGCATATAGTTGGTACTATGTGGGAGTGATGTGGCATGAATTATGATGTCATAATTTATGGACATGACGCATGGCAAGTGGATTTGGCATTTTTGGGTTGCCAAGTGGCCCCTTTTCAAGTGACATGTGGCACTAAAGTGGCATGACAGGTGGAAAAGAGATGATGTGACAATGACATGGCATGATAGGTGGAAAAAGGATGATGTGGTAGTGGCAGGCTTTAGGATTCATGCTAGGAATATGGTGTGGAAAGGCTTTGTAGTGTTAAATAATTTTAGTACTTTTCGTATTTTTGGCATTCAAAGGTCGAGCCAAGCAAGTTTTTGATGGAGGCAGTTAGGACCAGATCCTAGATATCTGAATCAGGACCCAGCATAGACCACAAGGATTAACAAAGTTATCTAGGCATACGGCCAATTGGTGATGTAGTCTCATTGTGAAGGGAAGAAGGCACCAGAGTCAGATCTCCCAAATCTGGGACTTACTGTGGAGGTTTTATCCTCTCATCAATCCCTTCAAGGATACAATAGAGTAAGTGGGTTAAGAATTAACTAGATGTTGGATTGCACAAGGAAAAGTTGTATAACGTTTAGATGCGAGATACCAGACTTAGGTATATCCCTTGGTCAAGCATGTGGTCATATGGAAAAAAGGGCCAAAAGAAAATCTTAAATGCTTCAATTACATTGAAGTATTCAAAGGATAAGAAATTGTGTTTTTATACAATCAAACGATAATTTCCATGGGTAAAATCATGTACCTATACCCATGTTAAATGAAGGATATAAATCATAAATATAGAAAATAAATAATTGTATAGGTGTTTGATGGAGTGGTGAAGAGAGAAAAGGGTCAAAAGCAATATTAAATAAAAAAATGAAGTGTGAGCAGAAGGTACAAATGCAAGAAAACATTAGTGAATGTGTGAGAAGAGCGGTGTGGGTAATATAGACAATGCATTTGCTAAAAATGGTAGTTATTGGTATGAATACAAAGTGAAGAAAGGAGAGAGTTGAACAATTGAACAACACTAATTGGGGATCAGTGTAGCCAGTAGGTGGGTTTCTTCTAAACTTTGTGGATAGCTGTCTTCGGCGAGATAGAACTTGCAAAATTAGAGAGGGAATAGGAATCCCCTGCAAGTGGTTGCTTGCAAATTTTGTAATTGTAGGTGGTTGCCTACAACAATCATTTAAAGAAAAAAATAATTGTTTGTGGTTTCTCCCTTTATGGGTTTCCATATTAAATATCTAGTGTTATATGTGTTCATTTAATTATGTGATGTCTTTTTATATTTATTCCATAAATGTATAAGAAATAAAGATTGAAGTGAAAGTTTCATTTGTGGGCAACAAGAGTATTGATTCACCCCCTTCCCCCCTCTTAGTGTTTAACATGAGTCTTAAAGTAAACTAAGTTCCTTCGTTTAAAGTAAATAATTAATTTCCTTCGTTTGTCATTATCTTTCAACATATCCCAAACCTTGTGAAAATATCATCGTGGATAAATTCAATTACTTTCTATTCGATTTTTGTTGGAAGTCCTTTAGCTTCCATCCATTTTGTAATATAATCAGTGTAGATTAGGATGTAGGAGTTATGATGGGAAGAGGGATTTATTTCCCCCAAAAAATCAATGGTTTATTTTCTAAGGGTTCCAACACCAGTTAAGGTTGCAACACGTCTATTTTGTCTCTACTGGTCTACCCATGAATTCTGTTTGGGTCACCAAAATTCCATTTTTTTACTAACCTTTTCCTTTACTTTTAACCAATTTCCGCTCTTCCATAACCTTGTTTTACTCCATTTTTATGCTTATATGCCAGAGTAGACTCAATATTTTCCAATGAATTTATTTTAATATTTTTAATTGAATTTATGATTAAATATTATAAAAATAACATGTTTACATTTATATTTGAAAATTCCAACAATGCAAATGTTTACCACTAAGGTCAAATTCAAATTTAGTCTCGAACCTTTGAAGATTTGATGAAGATTTGGGAAGATCACTCAAGTATCTTGGATGGAAAAGAATCATAGAAGATTTGTTATCAAATATTTTAGAGAGATTTGTGGAAATATCTTTAGAGACATTACTTGCTAGTTGTGTCAAGAGGTGATTATACACTCAACCTCCACTTGACATGTGTCACTTTTAAAATTAAAATAAAATACACTCTAAATAAAATAAAAAAACAATGTCAATGGTAAAAAATAAATGAATATACATATTTGGTTAATTATAATTAAAAGTATTATAAAACAACAATAATCTCGCTCTATGTGTTTGCTTGCTGGTAACATTGTTAATATTACAACTCATTTTGAAGTAGATGCGGTAAAAAAAAATTACTTTCACTCTCAAATCCATAAATGAAATATTTCAATGTCTATATTACACAATGTACTTTTATATCAACTTCTCCATATATATATATATATATATATATATATATCCTCATAAGAAGGAGAAGTGTAACTCATTCAATTATTAATATGTTGCATCTAAAAACTATCAATAATTATAAATAAATAAATGTGTCATAAATAAAATATTTTACTCGTAAATTTAAGTAATGTTGACTTGTATTTAAAAAAATATTAATAACATTTTAATATTGATAATGTAGTCCATAAATAAAATATTTCAATGCCCATGTTAAATCAAATATTTCAATGTTAACTATGCATATATGTATATATTATATAAGGCAATTATTGGTTACTTCCTCATAAAAAAGGGAAGTGTAACTCATTCAATTATTAATATATAATTGATATGTTGCATTTAAAATTTATTAATAATTATAAATAAATAGGTGTGTCATAAATAAAATATTTCTAGGAAACTCGTTTCCTCGCTTACTAACTTAAACTTGCAATTCGAACAAATCTCTTCCATATTTCACACAAAATTGATTGAAAAATATACCGAAAACAACGCCAAAATGTAAAATCAATGAGACTATTTGAAATATTTTAAAATGTTTTAACGATAAGAATTTATGTTCTTTAATTGCTTTATATAATATATACATATATGCATGATTAACATTGAAATATTTTATTTAACATGGGCATTGAAATATTTTATTTATGGACTACATTGTCCATATTAAAATGTTATTAATATATTTTTAAATACAAGTCAACAAGTTTTCTCACTTATGTTATCGATGACTAGCTCAACAAGTCTATTAGGTGCTTCCAACCCCCAAGGGTTGTGGCATTTCGTGGGTCACTCCATCAATCCAAATCTATGTGTGATAATAATGGTCATGGAGTGAGAGAGACTACAAGGCAGGTTTCATAGCCATGAAATCAATTAATGGGTGTCTAACACCTTAAGTGTAATGGTGTAAGGAGGACGCAGTTATGGTGGCATGAGTTACCCCTCTCCTCGGCCTACTTTTTCCACCCCTATGGTGCACCTTTTACTTTAATGATTTGTCTTTATTTAGTGCATAGCTTAGGAGCCCAAAATTTCTTTATATTTTTTCAATCTCTCTTTAATATGTAATAGTTTCACACTCACTGGGGTCGATACATTGAAGATTTCCTTCATTTGAGATGAAGCATTAAATGCTTGAGGAAATGGGTGATGACTAATGAGGGGGGTAGAGCTCATGCCAGGATTTTTCCCGCACACTAAATATTGTCTCATTCATATTTTTCATATTACATTTTATTTCATTGTGGCTTTTATATGCTTTTAACTTTCTTTCAGCTACATCAACCTCCAAGGCCAAGTTTTCGAGCCCTAACTCAAGGATGTGGATATATGGTGCCAATCCCAATGACCAATGATCACTAACCCAAATAATAAAGATGGATAATCAAGAGATATGGAAAGTGGTAAGCATGGATTACCTTGGACACACTATATCAATTAGTGCCTCTCCAATGGTGCCCTTCCTAAACCCTAAGGCCTGACAAGAGATCCCACTAGACTAGAGTCATAGACTAACCTCCCAAGCGAAGTGTGGCAACAAGAATACAATTGAGAGAGATCAAACATCCAATTTTACCCGTGATCTATATCAATATGGCCATAACATTAAATGAAATCACATGATTACAAGAATGGTTAGAGTACCTTTCGGGAGATGACCCACCTTCCCTCAAGAAGAAATGTCAAATGGGAGAGAGATCTAACTGAATCAACACGTGGAGAACCCTAGCATAGCGCTAATTTTTTACAATCATGGGGTTGTTAGTTGGTTGGTTGTCAAATGAGAAAAACAAGTTTCTCCTATGGGTTACCTACTTTTGGTGGGTAACAATCCACTCTTACATCAATCCCATAAAATAATAAAAATAAAACCTTAATTTTTTAAATGTTTTATAGGGTAAATTAGCGTTTGGTTATTTAAATTTTGTATTTTTCAACTTTATTTACCTTAGACCTTATAGTCATATGGTTAGACTTTGCATGCATTAAATTGGAAAAGAATAAATATTGTTTGTCATGCATTTTTCAGTTCGTTTTATGTCTTTTAAGCCATTGAAAATTGTTGTAAACTGTTATCACTCCACCAGATCTCTAAGGCTGAGAAAGAGTCCAAACATAGGTAACCACAAACCAATCTTTTAGCTTGGTAGCTATCCCTACCAAACCGAAGAGGGCTCTCTCCCCAATGTCATAGCCAAGAGGGCAGGATGAATTAGGGTTTTAGGCTAGGTATGAGTATAGGGGTTTGTTTGTTTGAATTGGTTTGTTGGATGGGTGAATTAGGTCAAAGAGGATAGGACAGGGCAAATAAGATTAAGATTTCAATCCATTCAATGGAACAAGGTAGGTAGGAAGGATAACACTTTATGGTTTCAGAGTGAGATGGATCAGACTGATGAGGAGCTAGAAAGAGCAAGGAAAAGCATGTATTCTTTCTAAACTGAAGAAAATGAACAAATTATGAAGATTTTCCCAAAACAGAGCATGAGAGATGTATTCTTCTTATCAACTTGAAAATTAGCATATAATAGAGATGAAATGAATCATGAAGACAAAAAATTCATACACTTGTAACATAAGAAGAAACTATGCTAAATTTCCATACCACAGGTATTCCAAAGAAATAGTTGCAACTCTTTCATTAATTTCCTGCCAAATACTGATTACACTAGAGTCTTTGATCAATGCAACAACGTCCAACAAATTTCAACCTGTGAAATGAGTCAATAAGTGAAAGATATAGACATCAAACAACCTCTCCCAACCTCAGGGGTCGAATCCCTAAGTTGAGTTGTTCCACCAAAAACTAAACTGTATACCTAAAGTGTAGGGAGGTCAAACTCACTAATCCCTCACTTTTTGGAAACTGATTCATTACATCTCATCAAGAGTTTTCACCTAATGTATTTACCCCTAGGTAACTTAAAAACATAATTATTACATTTAAATCCTTGAATTACATTGGTAGAAACATCATTTGCCAAGGTGAAACTGAGAAAACTGAGAAAATTTACAAATTTCAAGAAACTCGGAAAATTGGTAAAAAGCGCAATGCTAGTGTAAAAAGCGCAGCGCCAACTTCAGCTCCACTTTTGAAGGGGTTCCCAGTGTCCAAATTGAGCTCAGGATAGCTCATTGGAAAGCTTGTCCTGTCTAGTTTTCATATTTGTGCTTAGTTTCCAAAATGGTGTTGATTTGATGCTCCAAAAGTTTATACTCCCAAGACTGGTCAAAAGTGTAGCGCCAACCTCCAAAACAGGGCAGAAATGTGAGTTTTCGAGTGTTTTTTGACTTTTTGACTGCCTTGTTGACCCAAAAAAGTTTTGTAAAGTTGTTTTCCTAACTTTAATTGGACTTACGAATCCAATGGTGCTTTCAGTTTGGCCATTTGAGGTCCCTATAAAAAGCGCAGAGCCTAGGGCGCAGCGCTTTTGACAATGTGACTGTGCAAAACTACCAAAAATGCAAAAATTTCCAAAATTTTCCAAAATTGCTCAAATTTCTTCAAAATTTCTTCTGTGGGAGGCTGATGATGTGTGTTAGGAAATGAGTGATGCCTCAGCAAGGATATCAAGCTTGTCCCCTTCATTTTTCTTGGTTAGGGTTTCAAGTCTTGATTTGGCCTTTTGGAGCTTTGACCTTGCAATCTGATTTCTCTTGCAGTAGTGTTTTTCCCGTCATTGTCCGTATTTTTCTTTTCCAGGAGCTTCTCTAGATGCTCATTGGCCCTGTCAAGTCAATGCTACCAGTTCCCATTGACCATGATGGAAAATTTCTTATTTAAAGTGAGTTTATTGGCAAGTTCAACCTCCTTTTGTCTCTCTAGTTCTAGAGCTCTTTTCAGCCCTCTAGTCCTAGGTATCCTTTTTGGCACTTGTTCTTCTTCTTCATTTGTTTCACACCTCTTATAAGCCTCATCAACCAAAGCCTTTGCTTTGTTTTCTTCTCTTTTTGCCTTGAGAAGCTACATCTCCATGATTGCCTGCTTGGTTTTGAGTTGTTGATTTTCCTGCTCATAGTATGAAATCACAAACTTAGATCTCTCTAAGTTTGTCTGAAGCTCCCTGATTTGGGCATCCTTCTCCTTGATAATCAAATTGGAGGCCTCATAATCATGTTTCTCATCCAAGTCAACAAGGTCAAAATATGTTTCTGTCTCATGGAGGTCTTCCTCCTCATGAATGGCTTCCTCATGTACATCTTCCTCTGCCATCTTTTGTTTCCCCTTCTGTACCTGCTTTGATCATGAAGAAGGTAGGGCCCCTTCCACAATCTATGGGGAAAACACCTGCCTATGCCCTCTCTGATATGTCTTTGCCAATATGCCCAATTTAACCCTCTTAGGCTTGTTGACTATGCTCTGCTTGGTGACTCAACCTGACCATGAAATGGTGATGATGGTGGTGATGGTGATGAAATAAGTGAAGTGGATTGAGGTGGAGGCATAGATGTGGCAGGATGAGATGAAGAAGGTACATCTTCAGCAAGTGGAGCTTGTGGAGCAGTGAAGATGGCATTGGCAATGAAGGCGTCCCATGAGATGTTCAACTGGTCAAGGTGATGGAGTACAATGATTTTGATCAATGAGTAATGTAAGAGGTTGTTCATCTGTTGGTCATAGTCTCTCTTTTGTACAATGAATTCCATTTTGTTTATGCTCTTGAATAGATAGTATGGGATATTGAGCAATCTTACTCTTGTTAAGTGCATAAGCAGTCTAATATGGTATGTGTAGAGTCTAGAGAACCTTCCTTCACAAGAGAAGTACTTCATGATGATTTTCATCATGGGGGCATATCTATCAAGAAGGTAGTTGAAAGGGAAGACCCTCTTCCTCTCATTTCTGTACCTTGGTTTGATGAATGGCTCATAATACTGATCCTCCAAAATATTTGGATTTAAACCACTACTCACCCATGTTTGGAATCCCTGTGTCAACAGCAATAATAGATGTAGATACAGTGAAGGTCACACCTATAAGGGTCACCTGATTGTCTCTGGGGTTTGAAATGAAGACTCTACTCAACATAGGATGATCTTGGACCCTCTTAATCATGTTGCAAAAATCAAGGCAACCTACATACTCAAAACAATTGACAGTCATAGGAGAGGCCATCAATTCATTTGTGTTGGTAGGCTCCAGCCTTAGGATTCTTCCTCCTTTGTGAGGCCTTCTCTGTTCTTTATCCTCCTCTTCGTGTTTACCCTCCTCTTCTATATAGTCTTTTTCTTCCCCCATAGTGTTTGGTGGCCAAGAAACTCTAGGGATAAGGTGAATGGGAATGGGGAGTGGAGATAGGTATAGGGAATAGGCATAAGTCTAGGAAAATTTAGGGATATGGGGAAGGGGTTATGGAGATTTGGGAGGTGAAAGGAGGTTGAAATGTCAAGGGAGTTGGAAATTACAATTAAATTACAGGTTTGAGGAAGTGGTTGCCTAGGAAATTTAGATGCCTAGGACTTAGGGTTTTAGGGGAAAGGGATTTAGGGACTAGGAAATGGTAGTGTAGGGGTAGGGATAGGGTTTTCAGATATGTGGGAAGGGAATGTAGGGTATTAGGGCATCAAATTAGGAATGAGGAGATGAAACTAGGGTTTTCAAGTAGACAAAATGCTAGTTTTTCATAAGAAGAAAAACACCATTAAAATGATATTTAGGGAAGCAAGGAATGGATAAATTTGTGTTAATTACTTGATTTAAGATGAAACAAGCATTTGTTGAAGGTTTTGAGAGATTTGGTTGAGTTTTGGAGCTTGGAGAGCTCACTGGGAAAAAGCGCAGCACCTTGCTGAAAAGCGCAGCGTCCGTTGAGGAAAAGCACATCATTGACTGCTAAAAGCGTAGCGCTTGTTGAGAAAGTGCAGCGCCTGTTCTAAAAGTGCAGTGCCACCCTCTTGAAAGCGCAGTGCCATAAAAAACTTTGCCTCTGAGCCTGCAAATCAATTTTTTGAGCCAAGGGAGTGTGTGCTCGATGGATGAAATGGAAAATGAGTTTGATTTTGATGTCTTGGTGGTCTTTATACTTCATCATTTGAATGAATTGGGCCTTGGGACCCAGTTTTCTTTCTTCTCATTCACTTTAAACTCTGAATCTTTACCTTTGCATTTGACTTTTTATTTGAAAAATTGATCATTTAGTGACTTTGAGAACTCTTTGAATTTGACATTTTGATGCTTTGGCATGTTGGAACTCTGAGTTAGCAACTTGGGAATCATGAACTTATTACATCGTGAATGACATAAAATTACATAATGAAAATTAAAAATTACATCTTACAACCAAAATTACATGTTGGAACAAGAATTTCTCTTTACAAATCATCTTCATATAGTGAAGAGATGTTATTGGATCACTCTTTACTTGTTGGTCTTATGCAATGGAAATGAAGTTTTATTGGACCTTGAAAAACCCTAAAAGACCTAATAAAACCTTGAATGACCTAATTTCATGATGACATCACTGATATGATGACATGATGACTTAGACCTCATGACTGATGTACATTCAACAAGGTATGAAAGTATGCTAGCAAGTAATCAAATAGTAAGGAAGAGTGATGTTTTTGCACTAAGGCTACCATCAGTGACTAAATTTTTGAATGCAAACCCAGTGGAATGATAAAAAATTATGAATGAGACCCTAATATGATATGAAAAGAGGATTTTTTATCACTGATGGCAGGTTGCAAATATTGACACTAACATAAACTATTTCTTAGTTCATTCATTAAACAATCATTATTCTTCACTTGTTTATTATAATTTTTGGACTATTTTTATATTTTTGTTATAAATATTTAGATGTTGTAATTGAACTGATTAAAACCTTAGTTTATAACAACAATTTGTAATTTATAAACAATGTCTTTGGATGTTGTAATTGAGCCTCTCCAAGTCTTACCAAGCCTTCTAGATTTAGCCATAGGGTCCTTTGAACTCATGGTCTTGAAATTATATCTTATCTTATCTAAAAAACTAATTATTGAATATTTATCTTTGGGTAATTTTATTAATAGAAACCTTAGGGGGTATGCAGCTTTGGAGCACTTGGGTTATCTAATCTCTAAGATCTGTAAGCCTCCATTGTGAGAATCACATCGGACCACAAAACATTAGGGGAATAATTACTAAAGTGGCAATGACAACTAATTCCATTGTTGCTCTTAATCTAGATTTCTTAGTAAATCTTTGCACTAAGGTGCTAGAATTTGCAATAACAATCACACCACCTTGAATGATATCCATGAACTATACTTCTAGAATATGAACAATGATATACTAGCAGGAAATAAGACATTTCTAACCTTCTAGAACCCATCATTTTACCCAACAAACTAGTGGGTAACAAGTCCATTTGAACTTTTGTATGGAAAAAAATGTAAATATACCAATAAGTTGGGATAACCCAACTGACAAAGTTACATATGGACCTAAATTACTCAAGGAAAGTCAATAACATATTATTAGAATCAATCAAAAATAGAAAGAAATCCAAGATGGGCATAAATGTTATGTAGATAATAAAAATATATATAAATAATTGTGTTGGGGGTCATGTGTTTATCAGATTGAAACCAAAGAGAACATTAATAAATCTTGGAAATTGTGTCGATCTTGTATCGAGATATTGTGGACCTTTTGAAGTCCTCAAAAAAATATGACTTCGTGTAACTTCTTTAAAGAAATATGTTCATGATCTTAACAATGTAGTTGGTTGGGTTTTGATCCAAGTAGAACTAAAAGAAAATATTCAAACAAATTCATTATGTATCCTATACTCGCTGACAAAATTATACTCAAACCAAAATTACTCAGGAAATTGAAGAACATAGTGGAAAAATCGAGTAAAAATTGAAAGTAGTGTAGGATAGGCATACAAATTATGTAGAAAAAAACAAAATACACAAAGAATTCAACTCTAGGGATCATGTGTTTCTCAAAGTGAAATCAAAGAAAAACACATTGAAGTTTGGCATTTATGCCAAGCTTTGTTAATTTTGGGCAACTAGGTCCAAACTCCAAGTTGCATTTCTCATATGATGATGATTATATTTTTATTGGATTCCTCTTTCAGAGAGGTGCAAGATTGATCTAAAGATCATCTTGTTTGGATGAGCAGAACATATATTTTGATTTTATTTTCCACACATGTGCAAGGTCGGCCAGATTTGTAATGTAGGCTCACAAGCCTAAAAGATGTGTCACACACCCTCACTGACTGATATAAATTGGAGAGAGATGATGTCCATTTCATCATCATCTCATCACACACATTCCTCATGATTTGATCTATTTGCACTTACAGCAAGGGAAATGATATATTTGTGTATAGTAGGCGACAAGTCTTCACATCCATCTGATGGAGACTCCATATGATCTATCGTTTCCCTTGCTGCAACACAAGGATGGAGTCTCCATCAGATGGATGTGAAGACTATCTTTCTGCATGGATTAATAAGGAAGAGGTTTATGTGTGTGGAATTTTCAGATCTGAAAAATTATTATTGTAGTGATTGATTTATTTCTCCTACTTATTAGATAAGTTATTTGCAAATGCTTCAATAAATTTTGAAATAAACACAGCTACAGTACTTCACTCTAACCAAAAGCAAAAGAACAGAAATTACACAAGTAGCACAATAGAAAAAACCATATGAACAGAGTTATTTTTGGACAATTGTCCCCGGAAATACCCAATGTGGGAAAACCGGTGCAACAGATGAGGGTTTGTATTTATCTTCAGCAATGAAAAGTTCTTTTACAAAAGTCCTGGTGAGCAAAGTAAAATTAGCATACACCTGGCATGAATTTTCTGGACACACCGGAAGTATTTCCGACCCTCAGGGTGACCTCCTACACCCTCTACGTCATCCAGTGTATCTACTTTGCGCAGTCCCTCCATGGACTATGTAAGTCTGCGTGGAGGGGATGGTGTTGCTGCTCAATACACCCTTCCCTTCACCCTTATGCCTTCTCCTTCTATGTCAGTTGATTTCTCCCTCCTTCTGCCTCTGCAATCCCGCCTCTATAAACTCACCCATTGAAATCGAATTCTCTTACTTCAGAATCGATTTCCTTCAGGTACTGAGAATGTCCCCAACATGATTTCCAGATGACCCTCAAGACTCTTCTTATAGTCTTCTCGCAAACGAATCAACAACCAAGATTATATCTTTAATCAATGGCTCAGATTAAAAGATGACTTGATCTTTGTTTTCTAGAAGATTCACACTCTGCTTTATTAATACCCTTTAATTATTTAATTTCCCTAAGTTAAGACTTAGGGTCTGCATTAAAATAAATAATTATTTTAATAAAACAAGATCCAAGTGGAATTTCCACAAATGATTTTTGGGTTCTATGGATAACTGTTGTCGAAGCCTCTCCACCAAATTTGAGACTTGGAACACTTCCCGATGCTATAAAATCAACAATGTGGAGCAACCTCTGGGGTTCGAAGTTCAAGATAGAGACACCTATGTATGCAGGTTGAAGAAAGCCCTCTATGGGTTGAAGCAAGCCCCCAGGGCTTGGGATGAGAGGATAGATAGCTACTTGATGAAGTTGGGAATCATTCGAAGTAATGTTGATCCAAACCTTTATTTTAAGGTTGATAGTGAAAGGCCTCTCATTCTAGTTCTCTATGTTGACAATCTCTTCCTAACAAGTGCTGACCCTCTCGCTCATCAATGTAAGAGGGAGCTAGATTTCAAGTTTGAGATGAAAGACCTAGGACTAATGCATTACTTCCTAGGCTTGGAGGTCTCGCAAAGGCTAGGCGAGATTTTCCTTTCGCAAGGAAAATATGTCGTGAAGTTGCTGGAGAGATTTGGTATGGTGGACTGTAAGTCTATGTCAACACCGATGGAACTAAAATTTAAGAAGTTGTGTGGAAACACTACTAGGCCCGAGCTGGGAAATCCCACCGAGTATTAACAACTCGTGGGGGCTCTGATGCTCTTAGTGAACTTTCGTCTAGACGTATGTTTTGCAGTGAACACTTTGAGTCAACATATGGTTGAGCCTCATCACATTCACTGGATTGGTGCCAAGAATCTATTGAAATATCTTCGGGAACAATCAACCATGGGTTGAGATACACTTCCGGAAGTTTTAGACTCCATGGATATGTTGATGCTGATTGGGCTGACAGTGTGGTGGATCGCAAGAGCACATCTGGATGTTGCTTCACCTTGGGTTCTGCTTCGATATCTTGGATGAGCAGGAAGCAGAAGTCGGTGGCTTTGAGCACCGTTGAGACCGAATACATTACAGCGAGTATGGCCTGCTGTGAAGTTTTTTGGTTGAGAAATCTCTTCAGTGAGTTGTTTGGACATATGCTAGATACCACTGTTATCATTTGTGATAACCAAAGTGGGATTCGTCTTTCTGAGAATCTTGTGTTCCACGATCGATCCAAGAATATTGATATTAAGTACCACTTTGTTCGAGACATGGTACAGCGAGGCGTCGTAAGGCTCGATCACATAGGAACTAATGAGTAGGTCATAGATATTCTCACGAAGCCCCTGGGGAAGGTCATGTTCCTAACCTTCCGTGAGAAGCTTGGAATCGTGGAAAAACCCTATTGTGAGGGTCCTTCTTGAGTTGGACAATGAGCTATGGGAGATTTAGGGGGATTGGGGATAGCTTCTTGGAGCTATTAGCACACACGAGGCTAGGCTTACCAAACCTTGTTGTGCTTCTGCCCCGCCGTTATGATATTGAGTTGGTTCACCTCTCTTTGATCTATGCCACGCACGCATCCTACCCATGGAGTTTTGGAATCATGGTAAGTACCTCTCATTTGGCCAATGAGGTGGGAAATGTGGATAGAGACCAATAGCAAGATCGATGGACGCATCAGAGATTGTCGTACTCTCTATGTATAGGATGGAACGTGTCCAACACCTTGATCTGGGATCAAGTCTGATGAGGTTCTTACCTCTAAACTGACTTCGGGTCAATAAACTAACTTCGGGTTAGTATGAGACTCTTTTTTAGTCCAAGAGAGGTTTTAACCTCTAAGCTGACTTCGGGTCAGCAAAGCGTGATGTCTTTGTGACTCACCTATTTGTTCTATTTGCGAAGAAGAGCCAGCAAAGCAAGTTATGAGAGGATGATGCACGATGGTACTGATCTCTGGATGGCACAAGTGGACAGTTGGAGTTCTCCCTAGTTGAGAGGGAGTGTTAATTTTGGGAAACTAGGTTCAAACTATTGAGATTTTGTGTATTTGGAGTAGCATCAGTTGTGTTCTAGCTCCCAAATTTTGAGGAGGAACTAGAGTACACTTGATCTACAAGACCCAGAAATGGATTTGGGAAATTTCATCTGGTTTACGAGATATTAAATTAATTAATTATTTTAAGTGTATTTCCTAAGTTAAAACTTAGGGAACTTAAATAATTAAAGTGAATTTAATTAAACATGTGATGAAATTGTCTTAAGTCACACGGATCAAGCTTTCTTTTAATCTTAGCCATTGATTCAAGATCTAATCATGGTCGTTGATTTGTCAACGAGAAAAGTATAAAGGAAAGACTTGGAGTCATTTGTAAAGACACACAGAGGCAAAGCACTGAAGCTAAGCTGAGATTCTAGGGCAGGGTTTGCTAAGAATACTTAGAAGTGTTTCAGTTGCAGAGAGGGGAATTTAGGCCAAGGGGATGATCTGATCCCGGGGTCTAGAATACACAAGAGGCAGAGATCATCTCAAGGACAGCGCAGAAGAAGGCAGCAGCAACAGCAACAAGGACAACGTGATTTTCAGCAGGAAACCCTCAGGGGTTACACAGAGACCCTTCAGGGGCAGCGTAGTGACTGCGTCACCCAGTTTGGGGTAACGCAGACTGGGTGACGCAGTCCCTTCCGGAGCATCGCTAAAGGTTTGGAGGATTTGGAGTGACTTCTCGAGGACCTCACAAAGCCTCAGGGGGCTTCGCGTAGGTCGATGCGTAGCCTGTGGGCAACGCTGGGGTTTTTAGGCCCTAATCTTGGCTGAGTTCCGTAAATCCCGTTTGAGGGTGTGGATCGTCATTATTTTGGCCCTAGATCAGCCAGTGTGTTGTAGATCTAGTGTATTCTCTGTCGGGTTTTCTAGATCTAGAACCCAGATTTTTGTATTCAAAAATATTCTTAATAATAGAACCCTCCAACAACCAGAGACCAATTTTCCCACATTGGGTTTTTCCGGGGACTATTTTTCCAGAAATAACTGTGTCACTTTGCCAATGTGTGCATGTGCTTATTCTACATTTGGATTGGTAGAGATCTGTTATGTATTTTTCTTCGATTTAACTTGAATTTATTCAATTAATAACTTGTATAAGTAGGAGGAGCATAGCCGGATTAACAGCAATAATTTCTGCATAAAGTATAAGGTTCAGAAATTTCTACATGGTATTAGAGCAATTGCAGATCTAGGAGGGTCACCAGCAGAAGAATCTGAAGGATCTAGCTGAAGAAAGCAGTAGAAACACAAATCTGAAGGGACAACGCAATTTTCAGGAGCAGATTCACGCAGAGGGAAGGGTGACGTTGTCCAGCATTGTGTCCTAGCAAGCCCACGCAATTACTGTGCAGAGGCATCTCAGAAACAAGGTTGGTTTAGTCTGAAGCCAACCAGTGTGATTCAGATCTGAATTTGTCAGATCCAGAAAATACTGTAGAAATTCAGAAGAGCTGGTGGGGTTAAAATTCTTAAGTCTTCAGATTTTTAGCCTTAGCACAAGTGACAGAGTGGGAGGAGATCAGCTTCTCAGAAAGTTTTTTTTTGCCAAAGGAAACTTACAGGTTGGTCAGAGGATCAAAGAAGAAGCCGAATCATAGTTGATTTGGTAGATTTCCAAGGAGGGAAATCAAGTGTCAGAGGGAGCAGAAGGCACTTGTTTCACCAAGGACCTTAGATCCATTTCTCTAGCAAAAAGAAAAGGAATTTCCGACACATTCTGAGCAGATGGCTCCTCATGGACTGCGTGATCAGGATAGGCTGGATGGCCTCTCCAACTTTTTAGTTTGGAAGGCAAGGATCCTAATTGTCCTTGAGGCATATAATCTAAGAGACCATGCAGAGCAGACTCTAGCCACACTGACAGATGCGGATCTCCTTCGGAAGCATAAGGAAGTTGTTGGGCATGCCAAGTAGCTGATTAAGGATAGTATCAAGGACCATATTGTACCACACATAGCTGAGAAGAAGACAGCTAATGAGATGTGGAAGGCCTTGAATTCCCTGTATGAGGGAAAGTCTGTCCAAAGAAAAATGTTGTTGGAGACCCAAATGAGGTCATTCATGATGACCAAGGGAGAAGACATGGAGCACTTCCTCTTCAGACTGCAGTCAATCAGAGATCAACTGACTGCAACGGGTGCAACGATGAATGATGTTGTGATAGTCAGGACTGCCCTCAATGCAGTCACGGATGAGTGGGAAATATTTGTCCAAAGTATCTTGGGCAGAGCAGACCTCCGAGATTGAGACAGCTTGTGGTCAATTATGCGTCAAGAAGAACTCTGCAGGTTCACCAAGAGGCAGCATAGCCCAGGATTGAGCAAAGTGAAGAAGGAAGATGAGGAAGATGCAGCCTTGGCATCAAAGAAGCAGCCAAAGAAGAAGAAGGTTCTTTCAAAGATCAAGTGCTTCCAGTGTGGTGAAATGGGACATTTTTCCAGCGATTGTCCTCAGAAGAAAAAGGACAAGGAAGCATCTTCTTCCAAAGCAACTACGGCAGATGATGGGTTATAAGATGATGCAGCCATGAGTGCTCATGAACCACGAAGGTGGGGTGACATAGATATGTAGAGGAGCTACATGGAGGAGAGGCGAGATCCGAGCAGCTCATCTCTTGTATTACAAGCGAGCTACGGCAGCCTTAAGACAATAGCGGGACAAGTGGAGCAGTGGGTGCATAGATCACAAATGAAGCAGAAGCAAAGGCAGATCCGAAGACTGGAAGAGGCAGGGCAGAGCAAAGTAGCAACAACGTAGAAGCAGTAGCAGCGCAGAGGCTGATGTGACTTCAGCAGCGTAGAGCAGTGCTGCTTACGCAGTGCAGAGCTGCAACAGCGCAGAAAGCTTCAGAGGGACAGCGCAATGCAACAGCAATGTGATAGATTTCAGCACAAGGAACTGATGTGACTTCAGTAGTGCAGAGGGAGTCTGATTACGCAGGCAGAGATGTCGCTGTGCATCGTTCTTTAGATGCCAACACAGATCTGTAGCCTATGGAGCTTCAGTGATGAGGATGCAGCCCATCAGACTTGTTTGTCAAAGATTGGGCAGGAGATTCAGTTGTTTCTCTCAACAATTGAAGTTGCAGTGCAGCAGATCAGTAGTGGCAGTGCTATGAGTAACACAGGTGCAGCATATTGAGAGGGAGTTGCAGTACAGAAGTTGCAGTGGCAGTGGCAGGGTCATGGGCAGCAGTACAGAATGGCAGCAGCAGTGCAGAGTTGAGTGGCAGCAGGCCAAGCTTCAGCAGCACAGAACCAGTACTCAAAGTCATGTAATGCATAGTGTGATGTATTGCTAGAGCACACCCTTGATGCTAAAAGGGAGTGTTGAGATTTTGTGTATTTGGTGTAGCATCAGTTGTGCTCTAGCTCCCAAATTTTGAGGAGGGACTAGAGTACTCTTGATCTACAAGACCCAGAAATGGATATGGGAAATTTCATCTGGTTTATGAGATATTAAATTAATTAATTATTTTAAGTGTGTTTCCTAAGTTAAAACTTAGGGAACTTAAATAATTAAAGTGAATTTAATTAAACATGTGATGAAATTGTCTTAAGTCACACGGATCAAGCTTTCTTTTAATCTTAGCCATTGATTCAAGATCTGATCATGGTCGTTGATTTGTCAACGAGAAAAGTATAAAGGAAAGGCTTGGGGTCATTTGTAAAGACACACAGAGGCAGAGCACTGAAGCTAAGCTGAAATTCTAAGGCAGGGTTTGCTAAGAATACTCGGAAGTGTTTCAGCTGCAGAGAGGGGAATTTAGGCCAAGGGGATGATCTAATCCCGGGGCCTAGAATATACAAGAGGAAGAGATCAGCTCAAGGACAGCGCAGAAGAAGGCAGCAGCAGCAAGGACAACGTAGTCCCTCCAAGGACAGCGTCATTTTCAGCAGGAAACCCTCAAGGGTTACGCAGAGACCCTTCAAGGGCAGCGTAGTGACTGCGTCACCCGGTCTGGGGTAACGCAGTCCCTTCCGGAGCAGCGCTGAAGGTTTGGAGGACTTCAGAGGCTGACACAGAGCCTTTCAGGGGCAGCGCTGGGGTTTCTAGGCCCTAATCTTGGCTAAGTTCTGTAAATCCCGTTTGAGGGTGTGGATCAGTCATTATTTTGGCCCTAGATCAACCAGTGAGTTGTAGATCTAGTGTATTCTCTGTCGGGTTTTCTAGATCTGGAACCCAGATTTGTGTATTCAGAAATATTCTTAATAATAGAACCCTCCAGCAGCCACAGACCGGTTTTCCCACATTGGGTTTTTTCGGGGACTATTTGTCCAGAAATAACTGTCACTTTGTCGATGTGTACATGTGCTTATCCTATATCTAGATTGGTAGAGATATGTTATGTGTTTTGCTTTGATTTTAACTTGAATTTATTCAGTTAATAACTTGTATAAGTAGGAGGAGCATAACTGGATTAACAGTAACAATTTATGCATAAAGTATAAGATTCAGAAATTTCTACACAAAATCCAGGTTGCACTGCTCATATGATGATGATTATATTTTTGTTGGATTCTTCTTTCGGAGAGGTGCAAGATTGCTCTAAAGATCATCTTGTTTGGATGAGAAGAACATATATTTTGATTTTATTTTCCGCACATGTGCAAGGTCGGCCAGATTTGTAATGTAGGCTCACAAGCCTAATATATGCGTCACACTTCCTCACTGACTGATATAAATTGGAGAGAGATGATGCCCATTTCATCATCATCTCATCACACACATTCCTCATGATTTGATTGGTTCGTATAACCTAGAAGAGGCTTCTCTCTCTCCCACGTGTGAATATGGATGTCGAAAATATGGATGCCGGAAATGATGTCGGAAATCTGGATGCCGGAAATATGGATGATGCCGGAAATGGATGCCGGAAATCTGAATCAGGGATTCTTTTGTTGACTTTTGGAGCTATCTTTGAGGAGTGTGTGTGACACTTGGAAGGTTGGTTGATCTGATGTTGAGAAAGACTTTGCTGGTTGATGCATCATGTTGATTGTCGTAATGCACATCTCTCTATCTTTGTTGGACAAGAAGAATTGTAAAATATGATCTACATTATTTGGCTTGTCTTTTGTTGATCTATTATTATGTTCTATCATCATTTTACTTTCATGTTTATGTGATTGCTAAATTGAATTGGGCCTATAAGAAAGATTGAAGTAAAACTGCATTAATAATAGAACATACCATGGTTATCTAAAATTAACAAGCTTGCACGAAGATATTATGGACCTTTTGAAGTCCATGATAGAATAAAACTAATTGCATATAGGATTGAATTGTCTGCTAATATAAAAGTTCACAATCTGTTTTATGTATCTTTGTTAAAGAAATATGCTCATGATCCTAAAAATGTAATTGATTGAAATTTGATCTAGATAAAACCAAAAGCAAATTTTTAAACAACCATCATGCATCTCGGAAAAAAAAAACACATTGTTTCAAACATAACAATCAATCAAATAAATGAAGTCCAATGGACACATTATAGTGTCAATGAAGCAACATGGGACACTGAGATTACCATAAGAACGACATACCCACCCTTTTTTTTTAATTTGATATTGCACAAAGGTCGGTGATAATCCAAGTTGCATGGGAATGTAGTAACATGGCGAGCCTTATATCCCAGTCTATCGGCCCATAAATGCACCGAGAGACGAAAAGGCCACCGTCAGATTAAAGCAATAAATGATCCTACAGTGGCCATTTCGTCTCTCAGTGCATTTATGGGTCGATAGACTGGGATATAAGGCTCGCCGTAGTAACATGGTGTGGATCAATTATGCTTGTATGTAATGATAACTTGGCTAGAGGCATAGACTTACATTGGTTTTATTTTTAGCAAGTAGAAACCCCAAATCTGTTTCGAAAAGCAGCTTCGACCCGATGTCTGCCCACTGGCCTCCCTCATTGCAATTCCGCTTCCCTTGGAAGCTCGCTGTCTCCCACTCTTCGCTCTTATGCTCACGGAACGGGCCGAGTCGGATTCTTTTACCCGAACGCAACAACAACGTGCAGACAGGCATACCAAACAACGACAACCGGGTAGAGTCAAGTTAAGGCGTTGAACGTGTACAGACTTGGCGAAGTCAGGTATAACGCTGAACGCGTTCCTACCATAGGCAGAGTCGGGTCACGCTAAATGCGTCCGACCGGCGGAGTCGTGGAATTAGGGAAGTCTACGGTGCGAAGTGCGACGAAGGTGCGAAGTGGAAAACGGGTGTAAATGGGTCTGCGGTATTGCAGGTAGAGTCAGGCCACGACCCCGAGCTTCACAACAACCGAGTCAACTCGTGTACTCCACGGGCAGAATCGTGAACATGTGCAGGAGAGGTCACGACTTGACCCGAGTGCATGCAGCAAGTGCACGACACGACCAGGGAGGTTGTAATTTGCTGTAATAGTATATTTTAAGAATTATGCAGGCTTGTTTATTCTGGAAAGCTGCATGACTGTTTATGAAACATAATATCAGGCAAACTCATATTTCGGGAGTTGCCCCTCCCTTGTATGTATGGGCGTACATGAGGATTTGATGTTGATGTTTATGTTATTCCGCTGCTAAACTTAATAAAATACTTGAAAGATAATTAAGAGTGTTGTGTGAAGGCGTAGTCTACTTAGTATTGAAAAAAGAAAGGTAAGGTAGTGCTGCACCCGCTTACAGTTGGTTGAAAGACTACCACGAGTATAAGGGTGTGACGGGATACACAAACTATTCACCGGGTGACTAAACATTTCTACAGTGTATTTTTGGAATGTAAATAGGTACATTATTACAATGATAAAACCACCAATTAGGTTGGAAGCTAGAATAAATGGGTCCGCAAAAGGGAAATAAGAAGAAATATTATTATTTTATTGTTGTTTTTATTTTTCGTGAGTTCCCCAACCATTCCAACGTCAATTAAGGTCTTAACAGCCTTGTAGATTATTTGTCGAAGTGAAGGTATACATGGTCCTATTGTTGCCCTTATTTTTTCGTGACTTCCCCAACCATTCCTACATCAATTAAAGTCTTAGCAACCTTCTGGATTATTTGTCCAAGTGAAGGGATACATGGTCTTCTTGTCAAGGCATGTGGTTTCATGTTTATTATCTATAATTTTAGGCATGTAAGATTTTCTTCGTTCAGTTTGTTCCTCAGCTGTGGCCATCAATTCGTAAAAACCATGACCACTATCATCTGTGAAGGCATGAATACAGACCAGCAATTTCCAGCAGCTAGTACAGGAATATTAAGGGTGTGAGTGAGATAAGATACTGAGGAAATCAGTAACTGGCAACCCTGCGCTTGTTCCAAAGGTGACTTTAGACAAAGCAAAGTTTATCTCTATAGGGAATGTATCAAAACCAGCAGAAAAGATTCCGTTTTCTTTAGTGGAGCACTGGAGGGGAAAAGATTGCATTGCAAAGACATGGGTTCCTTGACTAGTGTTGAGTGGGGCTGATAAGGAACATTGTGGCTGGTTGAAGGTGGATTGTCATGTCTGGAGTTGTTACAGCGTAAGAAATCAAAATGGATAGTTAGAATTTTCTCTCTCTGAGCAATGTGGAATCTGGATTGCGTTTTGTGAGAAAGTTTAGAGCCATCATAATTTCACTATTGTGGTGTCAGCCAAAACTTGGGGAGAGCATCTGCAATACATTGCCCTTTCTATTAGAAACACTTTGTTAACCATTTCTAGCAGTAGTACCTAGTTACTAGATTCAACAAATATTAGATAACGGGAGAATGCACATTCTCCGCTGGTAAAATGAATTGAAACGTGTCCAAAAACAGTATTCTGTCTCCAAAATAAAAAATAAAAGGAAAAATAGACCAAAATTGGAGGGATTCAGTTAGAAAGATAATTAAGAGAATAGACTTCCTGAGATATTCCATACATGACATAGACAAGACAACGTTAGCTGCCAAGCTCTTGGCCAAATAAAGATGATAGCCAAATTCCCAAAGTTACAATACCAACTGTTGCAGTAACTTGCAAAATTTCACTTCCAAAATTTTGCTCTTCCTCTGGTCCATCCTGCTGTGCAACTCTCCTGTACATAGAAGTTAGAACATAATCATGACTAAATGCAGGGCTCAAATTTCAATGAAAAACATGAGAGATTCAACTGCTCTATTGGAATTTGAAATAATCAACTGTACTGTCATCTCATGTTGTGCAACCATGCCAACCATGCCAGCCATGTCCAAGGTTCTGAACTATATCAAATTGACACACAACACTTCCTAGGAAGGTAAAGCATGACAAAATTTCGCTTTCTTCAAACAGACCCCTCTACATAAACTTGTTTAAGATAGATATGCATTTGCTTACCCAAAGTCTGCGATGATAATACTAACATTATCCTGTGTATTTCTCTTCTGCAATGCAAACATAGTATTGTCATAACCTTACTGCAAGACATGAAAAAAAGTAGCGAAATGCATAGTCTTCCTTATGAGAAGTTCCCGACCAAACTAGTTATAGGAAAATTCAAGAAACCATAGAGATTGAAACCTTTTAACATGGAAGATTCAATTATGCTGAACAAAAGCAGAAATATTTACCAGAGCAGCATTGGCAAGTGCTTCACAAGCACACTGCACAATAGCAAGACCAAGACACTGATAAGAACTTGATACCTAGAATAAGGAAAAAAAATGTGGTGGAAGGAAACAACAAAAAGACTCCTATCTATACAAAGGAAAAGATTTAGAGAAAAGAAAAAGTCGCAGAGGAACACCTGCACATCACGATGTTGTCGAAGTTGATTCCTAACAAACTTTACTGCATCTGAACTATAATATATAAAAGTCATCAGTGCTAGATCATGCCTCCTGCAAGATGGTTAACTCGAGAAACAGAAAGTGGAAGACTAAAAACTACAATATCATCTCAGATGGCTTATCAAACTGAACAAACACAACTGCTGCATAAACATAATTTACTCAAACCTGTGCATACAATCCCAAAGGCCATCAGAGGCAACTATAATAAACTCGATATCAGGGCCCAAATCTGCATGATAAATGTCAGGTGTGGCAGTAACCCAGTCACCACTAAGCTTGATTCTGCAACAGAAAGTCATTCAGGTATCTCCTAGTTGATTCTAAATTGCAGTAAACTCTTAGACAAGATAATGTTTGTCAGTTTTCAAAGTACATTACAGGAAGAATTCTTCAAGAAAGTTTTTGCTTTACGTACACAGAATAGCAAATTATGCCAAAAGTAACAAGGAAATGGCATAAGTTCCAATAGCAAATGAAAAACTGAAGGTACATAACAATTGACAGTTCAGGTCTATAAATATAATAATTATGTATATGAAAATGCCTTCTAAAATATCCATGCTTCATCAGAGCTAGATCAAGTTAGACGATAAAATGAGAAAGATATACACATGGATGTCCAGCAACATCCTCTTAGAGGTATAGCAATGGTTTAAGATCCCAGCTACCTCTCGAACCTGCATTCAATGTGTACAAAGTCCGAACCACTAAATGTAACCTCAAGGGAACTCAGAAAGGCTATACATTGTGACCTCGGTAGGTCTTATCCACTCTTAAGGCCAGATCTCCTTCAGTACAAGGGGGGCGTCACTAGGTCTAAGATTGCTCAAGCGATATCGCTGAGGCTCAAGTTGAAATTGAAAACTTAGCTTTAGCAAAACATAATTGTGAAAGATGTTGATTTTTTTTTTGTAACTATGGTCGGTCTTCATAATGTAAGCTTGAGTCATCCTGAATTTGTAAAGCATATTTTTAAATGCTAAGAGTCAAAAGAAAATTATTTTTGTTCAGTCCCATTTGGACTTTCAAAAGAAAGAAATTTGAAATTTCTGAAATTAAAGTTCTTGGCTCCAAAACTGTAAAGTTGGCCTCCAGGCTCCAACTAGTCAAGTAGGCCCTCCAAATAGCTCAGGTCGGCTCCAATGAAGATGCACTCATTCAGCCTCATGAAATATTATATAAAGGCACCACTTCGTCCCTCCAAAAGGTCAAGAAAGCTCGCATATCTGAGGCAGAACGGAGAGCATTTCTGAGGCAGCTCGCATAACTATTCTGTGGCAGTTTGTACGCCCTTTCTGTGGCAATTCATATGGCTTTTCTGAGGCATTCGTATGGTATTCCTAAGGCAGTTCGTATAGCATATCTGAGACAGCTTGGTTAACTGTTCTAAGGCCAGCAAAGTATGATCTATAGAGGCAAGCGAAGGGTCATTACAAGGATGAACCTCTTTTTAATTGTGGAAGGATGAACACCCGTTGGAAAAGGAATCGAATCTCTTCAGTGGGAAGATTGACTTGACTAGGAGGTTGGACCAGATTTGACCTAGTAGTGGATGTAGATGTATCTCTGTTGAATTGAAGAATTCTTGATAGAAAAGGGTTGCTGGGTTTTTCCCCATGTGGGTTTTCCTACGGTAAATATTTGTTTTCTATGTGTGGCTGTCTCTTTATGATCTCACTGTCTTAAATATTGCATTGTTGATGTCTTCTGTATAATTTGCTTAATGATGAATCCATAGATGAAATTAATGTGTAAGAGAATTAAATCATCATAAGGAATTATCAGTATAGAAGACCTATGTATATTTCAACATGGTATCAGAGCTATGGAGAAAGAACAGCCCTGAAAAGGAAGTCATCTACTCTTCATCTAGCGCCTAATTTGTCAAATAGTCTTAGTTGCCTTAGTTCAAAAATCAAAGTCAAGATTCGCCCTTCTGGAAGAAGCCTTGACCTGCTTTGCTGGTCAAAGAAGTGTTATTTTTCCATGATACTGGAGTCTAGGATATAATCTTAAATCATTGATGCTACCAATCCAAGTATCACAACAAAACTACTTTGCACAGTGAAACAATATACAACAGTAAATCTACTAGTGCAAAAAATATACACAACATTTTACACAATTCTACAACAACCCAACTTCGTTATATTAATCAAACTGATAATACAATAGTCTAGGGCTCCCGTACCAAGGATAATGGCCCTCAAACTTCCATTAGTACAAGGATACAACATACACTGACAATCTAGATGATGTAGTGCACAATGACAAATGCTTTGTCGTATCATGTACACTGTGGGTCCTTCACTTCTGTTCTGCAGCACCTGCCTCTATCAATACACCAACTCTTTTAGGCCATTAAACTCGGCTCTCCAATCTGCCCTCTAGTTGATCAAAAGTTCATTTACAACCAACTGTAATGTTCCTTCCTAGAATAATTTCCCTGAATTTAAATTCACAATTTTGGCAATTTTGACTATTATGGGACCCATGAAATTTTTGCGCTAACGCTTAGGAGATGGAGACCGAAATCATTTTGTTAGTGGAATGTGGGGGCCACACCCACATGAAATACACACTTCCTTGGAGGAAAAGTCGACTTGCTAAGGTAGGAGGTCGAAATGCTTGATGGAGGGGCCCTCGCAGTTATTGTGGTCTTTTGTCAATCTAATATTTCTCTTGTTGCTCGAGTTGCTTAGCCGGGTCACCGTGCTGTTCAACGCAGAGCTTTCCATGGGGAGAGCTCACCTTTCTTTCGGTGGACTATGAGTGCCACCATAGGAAGGTAAGATTGTGCCATATTGGTGGGAGATTTGTGGAGCTCAGGGTGCATCATATAGCCATTTCACTCAGCCAATTTTGTGCTCCAAGAAGACATAGTAGGGGATCACGTGCCACTTATTTCAGCTATTTTCAAAGAGGTATTTGCCGGGAGAAATTTTTCATAGCTGCTCTAGGGGAAGTACAATCTTGGTGAGGATTTTTGGGGCCAAAGATAGCTGCCTTGAGGCAGGTCGAATTCCTCTTACCCAGGGCTTGCACAGGAGTGAATTTTTTGTGCACACGTGGGAGGTTGAGGAAAGGAGTTGGGGAGTTGGATTGTGCCGGGAATTTGAGGAAGTCATCCAAGGAGTAGAATTCAGCATTTTTGGAGTGATTGGAGGGTTGCTTCAATGAATTTCCAGACAGGTCATATTTTCCAGCCAGTTTGAGGAGGACGTGGCATTTGGGGTCAATTTATGGAGGTCAGAACTAGACCAAACCCTTTCTGGGCTTTGGTGGGTTTATTGAGAGGAGCCCGAGGCTAATTTTGCAGAATTTTTTGAGCACCGGAGGTGGGTCTTTCAGCAGTTCTTTTCCAGTAGACAGTGCAGTTCCTCTAGGGCAATGTAGGGCACATTTGGGGCAGTTCATTCTCTCATCCGGGCATTGAATTTTCCAACTTGGCGCTTTTCTAGCTTTTCATTGAGGCAAGCCTAGGTGCACTCCTTCCATACCCATTGTACTATTGCTCCAAATATATAATAAAATGGCTCAGCTGGATGGTGTTTTTTGGTGATCTCATGGGTGTTTACTAATATTTCTGAATTTTGTGTATGCATGTCAAAATTTGCTTTGTTTATCACTATTTCTCCTAATTAGAAATATTACAGAACTCATAGGGTCTTCACGCTCACTAGATGCTCCTTAGCCCTTCAAGGCCACAACACTTTGAGGCTTCTTTCCCACTGCTACTCCTCAACTACTTAGGGACTTCTTCCCACTATAGTCATCCTACGCTGCTCCAATGACGACTAACATAGGGAAGGAGCGTTGCCACCTATCACTGCCAAACATCTCTCCTCCAACAATGAACACGGGCTAGAACAACAACTGCTCCTCGCTGGCCAGACCTTGAGCTCAACTTATCTTCCTCCTCTAGCAGCCACCTTAGTCCATCAAGGTGCTACTCTAGGCCACACTTGGTCCACTCTCACACTGCCCTCAAACAGACCACAAGTGTCCAATACCAAGTCCTCTCCTAGTCTACTCATCCACTAGCATCCAACCATCAACAAGAGAACATCTACAACACACTGTTGTTGCCTTTTGCCTTGGGATCTGTGCATCTACAAGTCTGGTTACTGATGAAAAGTGTAACTAGGCTGGTCTTCATGTTGACTATGTAATTATGTAAAGAAGATGTCAAAGATAATAAAATGTATTTTTGGTGTACTTTCTTCATGGGTTTCATGAGCAAGATTTTATTATGTAGATAGACTTCTTCTTGATGTCTACTAGGTTTGAGTCTTCTAGGCATACAAGTATAATTAAGTGTCATGTATATGACGTGTCAAGTCTAGAAATTATGCTCCAAGACCTTGTCATAATATCATGAAGAAATGGCTCCTAAATAAGACTCGAAGCTACACTCTCAAACGCTGGAATAAAAGTCCTCCATGTCGGCCTATGGACAGAAGTTAAAGTCAGCCTACATGATGGTGAATGGTCGGCCTAAAACAAAGAACATGCCACTATATATAACCAGACCTGCGGTTCATTTGAGATACAAGATTTTTGCGGATTCCTCTGAAATTGCGGACAAGTTTAGGTTAGATCTGCGGACTATTTTTGGAAGGTGATAATTGGACAACACTGAAAAACAATTGCGGAAATCACTGCAGGAAAACGGAACCATTAAGCAGACAAATCTGAAACAGAAGTGCGAAGACAAATCTGTGATAAAAGAGCGAAGTAAGTAACTATAATTGGAGCGAAGTGGGAGGCATCTCGTCGAAGGAATAAGGGTTCAAATATATCATTGTTTCGAGACTACATTCCTCTCGCATATATCAGAAAAGGGGTCGAGAGTATCTACAACGTGAAGGAAGGCAACCTCAGTGCACACACAGTTCGGTCTTGAGCAGAAAGGAGTCTTGTATATATCTCTGTCTTGGGTCAGCATGAATCGAGCATAACTCAGAAGGGAGTTGAAGGTGACTGTTATAAGAAGGAAGGCTACTACAGCATGAATAAAGGTTCGATCTCAGACATTAGTAATATCTAAAGGGTGTTAAAGGTAGGCCGAGAAGAAGACACTAGAAGGCCAAGGATAAGATCAAAGAAGGAGCAGAAAAAGGAGGACAATACCTAAAGCTAGGAACCAAGTTCTTCCTAGTACTGGTGTAGAGAAAAGCAAAAAGGAGGGATTAGCTAGAGAAGCTGAGAAGGGCAATGACAAAGGCCTTGGAAGCAAATCTAGGTCTAGGGTCTAAGTCTGGGTCATGGTACTTGTCATTTGAAGATCGATAAGAAGAATTCTTTGCAGGTTTTCCTCTCCAAGAGGGAGAGGTTTTTCCCTGGCTCTAGGAGCCTAACTTTCGTGTCTTGTGCATTTTGATAATTGACTTGATGAAAGATTAACTAAGAGAAGACATAACTAACGCAAACAAGTTCACAAGTAATTATCAAGAAGAGAATTTGTATTAACCTACAGCCCTCCAATTTATCAACATGGTTTCAGAGCTAAGGTGTTGAACATAAGGGTTGCTTGTCAACAAAGACACTCAAAGAAGCAAAGATCAAAGTTTGGGTTGGAAAGACAAATCAGTTTGCAAGGAAGACTATCTAACTACTTCAAGTGAGATCTCCTACCTCATTCAAAAGATCAACTCATTCAAGAAAATAATCTTTGCCATCAAATATTTGCACTCAGAACATTGTTTGAAGGGAATCTCAACTTCTGAAGATAGTCTTTATAATCAAGGGTTCAAGTACAACAACATTGAAGAAAGGAAACCCTTGACTTCATTCTAAATCATCATCAAGGACGCTGCAAGCAAATCCACTCAAGTAAGTATTCATGACCCTATCTGTCAAGATGCCTTATTGTAAAGAAAGCAACAAGCTGGTTGGGTCATCAAAATTTAGTGCATGGAAGAAGAGAACAGACTTGAATTTAATTGAAGACAAAGTAATGGACTATATCGAAGGATCTACTATTCAACCCCCAAAAGAAGATGCCCCATCCCACGCCAAGTACATGAAGGGAGAAATTAGAGCCCAAAGGATTCTCATAGAATCCATCAAAGACTCTCTCATTCCCTATGTATCAAAACTAAAGAATGCAAAACAAATATATGAGAAATTGATGGAGCTATTCTTTGTGAGTACTGCAGAAGAAGAAATCTCTCTGAGACAAGAACCATACAAAATCAAATTATCAAGGGAAGCAGGAATCACTCCATACTTTATGCGGATTTCTGAAATAAAAGATCAACTTCAGGAACTAGGAGAAGTGATGTCTGACACTGAGATGACTACAGTGGTGTTGAATGCTCTACCAGAGGAATGGGGAAACTTCACTTCTAGTCTATATGGGAAGAAAGAAGCCACTCCTAGATTCGGAAAATTTGGCACTCAGAATAAAAGAAAGAATATGGACCAAGGTTACTTGGAACCAAGAGCGGGAGCGGAAGCGGGAGCGCGGAGCGCCATTTTTAGAAGCTTCCGGTCCGAAGCGTTTTCGGGAGCGTTTATATATATATATATATATATATTTTATATTTTTTATATTTTGATGCATATATGTCAACAAAAACATGTAGAATGATGAATTAGACATAAAAAACATAAAAACATAGATTGAATCATATAACATCAATCATCTAGAAGTTATAATCTTCATCAACCACGCCCACTAGTTGGAAGCATACAACATATTGACTCTTGAGTCTCGCGAATCATCAATCTGAAGGTTTCAAGCTTTCAAAATTCAATATATAACATTTATCATCATTGATATATAAAATTTATCATCATTGATTTCAAATTTCAATATCTAACATTTATCATCATTGATTCATTGATTTCAAAATTCAATATACATTTATCATCATTGATATATAACATTTATCATCATTGATTTCAAATTTCAATATCTAACATTTATCATCATTGATTCATTGATATATAACATTTATCATCATTGATATATATCATTTATCATCATTGATTCATTGATTTCAAAATTAAATATATAACATTTATCATCATTGATTCATTGATCACCATATAACTTTCATGAAGCATCATATTCATAATTCATAATGACTTGTAAACAATAAACTTATAAATGCCAACTTCAAAGTTTCACCTTTCAAATTCAAACTTCAAACTTAAATTGTCATTAAATATATGAAATCAGAAAGAGTCAAGTTTCAACTATTCAACTGTCAACAACAAATAGAAAAGACTAGTAATTCCCCAAAAGTCACTTAGGGTTAGGTTAAAGGAGGAAAAGGAGGAAAAGGTCATTCATTCTTTCATGAGCAGATTGGGAGAAGGAGAGAAAGAGAGCAAGGGAGATTTCTGGGCGGTGAAGAGGAGGAGGCATGACTTGGCATGCATTCAAGAGGCTTACATTTATTGAACATTTAAATGAAGACAAGGTACGTGATGGGCCCAACAAGCAATGAAGGCAGTTTTTTTGGCAAGGTTTTCTAGGCAGGGAGGCCGTACAGCAGGTCGTACAGCAATATTGGGCACGGAAATCGAGGCAGCAAGGGGCTGTACCATACAGCAGAGTTTTGCAGCAATTTTGGCACACAAATCGAGGTTTTGGACAGCAGCATTAATTGCTGTTTGCATAGATTTTGAGGCTGTACAGCTGCATTTATTGCAGATTTCTGGGCACGCAAATCGAGGAGAACGTACAACATTTATTGCTGTTCTGTTTTTGCTGTTTGTACATTTTCCGAGGCGGTGGTTAGGCACGGAAAACGAGATAAGTTGTAAAAGTCTGTTTGCTGATTTTTATTTTGCTGAATATTTCTCACACTGTAAAAAAGGCATTTTCCAGAAATAAGAAGAAGCTTTCAAACTGGTTTTCCCCAAGAGTTGTAGGGGGTTTTTCCAGGGTCATGTTGACCAAAAATATCTGTGTCAAATGTGTGAATGACTGTTTTTATGCTTGCTGATTTTTAATTCTGCATTTTCCAGCATTCTGAAAAATTTCTAGAATTTGTGTTTTCAGCAAAAGTTATTTTCCAGTTTGTTAAACGTATGGATATGGGAAAGGGCATTGAACTATTTTGGAGTAATAAGGTGAAAAACTGAAAACCGGGGTGGGAAACTATAAATTTTTACATGCAACTGAAGTATCTGCCTAATTCAAGGTGCAATGCAGCACACTCCTCCCTGTCGGGGGCCAACTTGTCTAATGCCTTAATGTATCCTTGTTGTACCTCTGGATCTGTGTGAGGTTTGATCCTAACCCCACCTCCAAGTGCAGGTTGGCCCAACCAAGATGGAGAGTAGTATTTTGGCATAAGGATATATGCCAAGGCATGTAGTGGAACATTGAGTTTATTCCACCGTGCACACACACAATCATGAATCATTGCATACAAGTTGGGATCATTATCCTTAACAACATCTTTTATTTCGCCCAACATGCTATCCATCTGCTCGTAAACCTCCCCAATCACTGGTTTATCTGTATCTGAAAAACGAATCATGTGATAAATGGGCTTGGTGAAGTTCAAAATTTCCCTCACACGTGCCCAAAACAAAGGGTCAAGGGCGGTCTCTTCCACATGTTCAAAACCTTGCCTGTCAACTATTGTCGCTGCTCTGTCCTCTAATACTTGCCAGTGTGGGCTTGATACCATTGCAGCGAATGACTCTCTTACCTTCAAAAGGCGCCTGAAGGTGAGGTAATAGCTAGCAAATCTAGTCTTTGCTATCTTCAACAATTCCAATTTGGAGTGAGTATGGAAAAGCCCATGGGTATTGTTATGATTTGTAATAAATTTTATCATTTTTTACCTCTCTTGTACAAATCACCAAGCCATTTGAATTGAGGTTGTTTGTTTTTAATGATATCATGCATCAAAAGGTTCATTGTGTGAACCAAACACCCAGACCAAAATATGTTAGGGTATTTAACCTCAATAATTGCTCCTGCTGCCTTACAATTAGCAGCATTATTAGTGATGACTTGGATGACATTGTATGGCCCAGTGTTTTCAATTATTTCAAGTAATGGTTTTGCAATGTTAATGTCGGTCTTGAATTTGTCTGAATAATCATATGCTGAAAGGAATATTGCACCACTAACCGACAGAGCCAGAACACTTATCAATGGCTTTCCTTTTACATTGGTCCATCCATCAGATACAATGGACACCCCATGCTCATTCCAAGAATTTGTCATTCTAGCCAAAGAATTGTTTATTTTAGCTCTTTCATGATCAAGTCTCACGGTTCTGGCCTGGTCATACCCAGTGCTCTTGTATCCTTTGGGGGCATCATTAATGGCAGAAACCATTTCATGCCAATAAGGTGAGCGAAGAACATTGAATGGCACCCCACATGCATATAGAAACCAGAAATTTTTTGAATCCACATCATTCCTACACCCTTCGTCAAGGAAATCGGATATGGTTCTACGCCTTAAGGAGGTGTTTGGTCCAGGTGTGCCTCCATATCCACTGCCATGGGTGGAAGTTGATGGGCTTCTTTGTCCATGATGTGATGGACCTGATGATGTATAAGAATCAATGAAACCCCTAGATATTTTAGATCTCTGTAGGGCAGCGTTTTCTTCCTTTCTATATTTCTCTCTCTGTGTTGCTGGCACATTGACACAAATTTTGATTCCTAGATTTTTGTCTCTATCCTCTGGCATTTTCCCACAAAGGTGCCTTCTGGCACGGTTGTATGAACCTGTGTATTCTTTATTGCAATGGGGGCAAAGAAATTTAGTGGTTCCACTACCTTTCCCTCCTTTCTGTCTCTGAACATATTTTCACAAAGGTGTTTGACTTTGGTCTTGTCTAGTTGGGGTATCTGTGGCCTCATGTTCTCCACTCTCCCCTTCCTCCTCATCATACTCCTCCTCCTCTTCAGGATTTTCATCAAATCCACTATAGCCCACTTCTTCATCCTCTTCTTCTCTAATGGGCCTCTTTCTTCTACTCTCCAACACCATTATTACAAAGAAAGGAACCAACATGAAGAAAATCCCTAGCCATATAGCCTTGATGTTTCAAGTTTCAAGTTTCTAGCCTGCAAAAAAAATGAAGGAATGCCAAATGGGAATGGGAAATGCAACATAGGAAAAAACAATGCAATTTTTCACTTTTCAACACACTAGAATGCAACATTGAGAAAAAAAATCAAGTTTTCATTTTTGAACAATTTACAAACAATTCCTAGAAAATAAAAAACTAGATTAGAAGACCTACCTCTTGCAAACTTGCTCTCTCTTTGGCACTTCCGCTCTCCAACTCTCCAAATTGCTCTGATCCTCTTGCTCCTCTTGCTCTCCAAATTGCTTTGCTCCTCTTGCTCCTCTTGCTCTCTCACTCTCAACTAAAACGATAAAAACAAAATGAGGGGGGTGGGCTTTTTATTTACCCAACCCCCCTCCCTCCTTTCTAAAAAAAATAAAAAATTGACACTAATTTTTTTTCTACGCGTCGGGGAGCGTTTTTCATGTCGGGGAGCGTTCGGGAGCGAACGCTCCCCGACTGCTTCCCGCATTAAAAAAACGCTCCCGAAGCGTTTTTTTAATGGGGGAAGCGCTCAGGGAGCGTTCGCTCCCTAAGCGCTTCCTGAAACGCTCCCGAAAAGACAGGGAGCGTTTTTTCAGGCTCGGAAGCGCGCTCCTGAAAACGCTCCCCTCAGGAAGCGTTTTCGGGAGCGCGCTTTCGAGCGCTCCCAAAAAGCTCCCGAACGGAGCGCGTTTTGGGAGCAGGATCCGGGGGGGAAGCTTCCCCACAACCTTGCTTTTGACAACAACACAACTGTATTGATTGTTATATTCAATAATGTAAAAAAATTCTGGAGCTCTAAATCTTTCTTTGGAAGGGCAACTTCACTTGTGTTACATGGACTACGTAGTACATCTCCATAGTGCAAGTATTAGAAAAAGAGGAAAGTAGACATTATTTTGACAACACAGCTGTATTGATTGTTATATTCAATAATTTTATATTATACATATATGTGTTGATGAGAGTAGCTTGGGCAAGTAAGTGTCAATAGTGTGGAAGTTGTCTAATTGACCCTTAACCTTAGCAATTAATTTAATTATTAAAGTAATTTACTTTTATAAGAAAAAACGAGTTAATCTAATGAAATGCAAAGGTTATTGCATTAGTGAATTAGATGAATTTCAACCATTGATCTTAAGTGATGTTGAGATCTTCTCAACTGTGAACATTTCTGAATCTAAACTAGAAACCCTACTGTAGTAAATCTGATTTACTTCTACTTGTTTTTATTTAATTAACAAGTTATTTTCTGAAAAATTCAGGAAAACATCAAACTAAATACACTGTTGTCTACACAATTATACAGATTAAGCACTGAAAAATAAGTGAAGCACACAAACAAAGGATACACAATTTTTTCGGACAAATGTCCCCGGAAAAGCCCAATGCGGGAAACCTGGTGCAACAATTTTGAGTGTTTTTATTACTAAGCAGCAATATTTTGAGTACATCTAAGGTGCGATAATCCGGCTCACCCAACAGAGAAAACCTCGGCAAGCAGAGATAAATCGTGAGTTTTACCTCACTCTGCAAGTCCGGACAGATCTAGATCAAACATTGGTGAAACCCCAGCAGCCTCTGCGCAGTCTCTATGTTGCCACTGCGTAAGCCTGCGTGGGTCTGGCCGATGCATTGCCTCACCCTTCCTCTGCGCTAATCTGCCCATAGTATTAAAAACCAGAACCGATGACCGAATTGGTGGACCTAATGAACCGGTAACCGGACCGAAATCGGTCTAACTGGCACTGGTCAGGTCTAAATGAACCATTTAAAATAAAAATACATTAAATAATTATTTTTTAATAAAAAAACTATTTTTAAGATTTACAAACATGATTCCAAGCCAATAGAGACAAAATATGCAAAGTTTTCTCATTTATATACCATGTAAAGGTGAATATATCAAAATGGCATTGAGTGCAATTCATATCATCGAAAAATACATAAGCAATGAGGCTCCAAATGGCCCATAAAGTCCAAAAACAATGCTACAAGCTATGAGGCCATTGGCCTAATACAAGACTACATATTAGTGATCAACAACATGATCACTCCTCACCATGATCAAAATCATCACCACTACTAGACAAGGGATCATCAACATGAGCTACATAAATAATATGGCTCAGAGTTTGAGGACTCCTAAAACTTCTCTACAACTTTAGTAGTAGTAGTAGTAGCAAAAATAGACATCAAAACTACAAATCATTGAGCAACATGGTCTCTCATGAAACTCATCATTGATTCATTGCTACTAGAAATGGGATCATCAACAAGAGATACATAAACATCATCTAGCTCAAAATCTTCAGACTTGGATTGCTCAACCTTATAACATGATAGAAATTGAAAAAGTTTAACATGCCTAACCAATGATTTTGGTTTGAGTGAAGGGTTCATCTCCTCAACCTCAAAATGCGGTAGAAAAAGATTAGCATGCCTAACCAGTTGTTTTTCTTTGAGTGAAGGGTACATTCTTGTTAAGGCCACAGTAAGGGAGTTCAACAATCAATACCACCAACATCAACAAAGTTCAACAATCAGTGCCACCAACATCAAGGTTCTTAAAGGACTTCATGCTCTTGATAAAATGCCAATCTCATACCCTTACACATGATAAAATCAAATGGAAACATTGCAAACCCCCAAATCATGAAACCCTGAAAACCATTAAGTCTGCTAAATTTTGATTGAAATCTAAAATTCTAGTTTCTCCATATGAAATCCAATGAGGTCGAAACCACTCTTAAACATCCCAAGTCATTTCATGGTAATGTTAGAAATTGAAGTAAAAGGATGAAAATGAAAAATAAAGGAAATGTCACTTTTACTTAAAGAATTTAACATTACCATTAATTTCCAACAGGATGTGTCAAGAAAATGAGAGGGTAGGCATGATTTTCTTAGAGGGGATATTTTTGGAAGAAAACGACCCTAAATTTCCCTAAAAAAGCTCCAAAACTCAAAAAATTGCATTATGTGGGGTCCATAGTTGGCCTAGCAATGGCCATTTGGTTTGACCATAAACTAGGTCGGTGAGCCCAAGCCTTCTTTTAATACTTTTCCAAGTGATGAATCATGCTTTGTGATCATTGGTGCTTTGTGATCTAATCTCTAATTGACGACTAAGATTAGAAAAGACTTGATCTTTGAAGCGAACAAAGTTCCTTCTCAAGCTTAAATACTCCAGAACTCTTGGAATACAAAGATATTCATGAGGATACAAATATTATATTATAAAATGTATGAGACAGATAGATGATAAATTGTTACAATGAGGCCCTGCTTATATACCTATGTAGGTGACCTTTCATGACTGGGCACATGCCCTTTCACTAACTTAATGACTACTTACATAATCCTTAATTGGCTATTTAATAATTATATTTGTTATATTCGTTATGAATTATATTCATAACATTGCCCCTTCCTTCAAAAGCTTTGTCCTCAAAGCTTATAGTTGACACTTTTCTTCAGTTCAATCATGCGCCGTTTTCTTCATTTGCTTTCGTCACAATTTAATATATCAACTTTTATTTATTTATTTGTTATGAATTGGCCCTTCCTTCAGAATTTTGTCCTCAAAGTTGATGATGGATCGTCATAGAAAAATCGCTCTCTTTTATCGAGTTCTATCTATTTAAGACGATGGAACATATTAGTCATGAGAATTGGAATGGCTGTATGTCAAAGCGACCTAACTTGCTATATAGTTCCTTCCCTAGGCAAGATACAATGAAATGAACTACTATGGAAGAATGAAATGTAGTTGAATTCCTTCTGGTTGAGTTAGCCGGTGCCTCCATAATTTATTCATCTTATATTTGTTAAAATACTATAATTTTCAGGAAATCTTCCTTCTTTCCTTTCCGAATTGGATTTTCTTTTCTTTTCATCAATGATTGATTTCATTTTGTCTGTTGAATTGAGTTTTTAGTGTTTTTAAGGTAACCCTTCCTAACTTTCTCCTCTTCTTTTTAATGAGGTTATTATTCCTTCAAATTTTATTTTATTTTATTTATTTATTTATTATTAATTTTTTATAAATAATTTAATTAATTAAATAATTTTAATTAATTATATATATGTATATTCTTTTAACAATTGATTTTTTTTTTTAACTCTTTTTTTGGTTGAAAGGTTACAACCCTAGTGAAACGTGGGTATTCACATATATTCACCTATCAAATATATGTCCACTTATGTGTATTTCTCCACGTAAAAGTAAACTTACCATTCATAAGAGATTTTTTTATTCCTTTATTTCTTGTTTTACCTTGCAAATACCATGGGCTTCGAAAACTACGAGCTTGTAAACCACTGAAAGAATAATCAAAATAACCTTACATACTCTTCCTTATTTCTTTTTCCTTTTTAATTTTAATTTGTCTTGGTATGTACGTATATGTACTTTATATTATATCTCTTTCTTTTTCTTTTTAATATGACTTTCCTTCTCTCTTTTATTATTTTTAATATAAATTCTTCCTTTTTAAATATTTCTTCAATTTTTTTATATAAATTATTCTCCCCCTTTTTTTTTATATTTTTTTTCAAAAATTCTTTGGTTTTTTCCTTTTTTTTTAAAATTATGGCCAAAGGCCTAGTGGCGAAAATGGAGAAACTCCAAGATTGATAGCGAAACACTTCAGTCACGACGGCAACAAGGTTGACGATTTTTACGGTCAAAGACCTAGATCAAGGAGTGTAGCTCTGTGCAGCGATGAGCGGCTAGAAGATCGACTCCTCTGATACCAAATGAAGCGAACAAAGTTCCTTCTCAAGCATAAATACTCCAGAACACTTGGAATACAAAGATATCCATGAGGATACAATTATTATATTATAAAATGTATGAGACAGATAAATGATAAAATATTATAATGAGGCCCTGCTTATATACCTACGCAGGTGGCCTTTCATGACTGGGCATGTTTCTTAGACATGCCCTTTCACTAACTTAGTGACTACTTACATAATTCTTAATTGACTCTTTAATAATTATATTTGTTATATTCGTTATGAATTATATTCATAACAATCTTTGTCACTTAGAACATTCTCACCCACATGTTAAGTTAATTCACATTAATTATTTAATTTCCCTAAGTTTAGACTTAGGGTCCCCATTAAAATAATTAATTATTTGAATAACTTGAGCTCGAGGTGGAATTTCTCCAAACGATTTTTGGGTCTTGGAGATCTCATGTGTTCTATTCTATCCACAAAGTTTCAGAGCTAGAGCACATTCAGTGCTACCCTAAAAATCAACGCTCCCTCTTAGCGGGGAATGTGCTGTAGCAATACTTCAATACCAGAAGCATTACCTCGATCCACGACATCAGTCCTCTGTGCTACTGATGCTCGGTTGTTGCCCCTCATCCATTGCGCTGCCCATGTCACTACCACTGACATTGCTACATCTGTATTGCAGCTCGCTCTCAAATGTTGTATCATGCTGCCCATAGCACTGCCACTGCTAACTGCTGCACTGCAACTCAATTGCTGAGAGTTAAGCAACTGAAAATCCACCTGAACACTTGACATACAAGTCAGTCTGGATGTATCTCGATGGTGAAGCTCCTTCTGTTGCTAATTCTGCACTGACCCTCTGATGCTCTGTGTTGCTGCTGCTCTGCACTACGTAAGCACTACTCTGCACTGCGCTGTTGAAGTCCATCAACCTCTGCACTGCTTCAGTCTTCAACATCCTAGCTCTGCCTCCTTACACCAATTGACTCCAGTCATCCTGCTACTGTCATTAAGGGCTCTTGTAGCTCGTATGTGATCCAAGAGTTTGGGCACCTCAAGGATCCTGCCCCTTTCATGAAGTTCAAAAGAACTACAGATCTATGTCGCCCCACCTCTTCTCTCGAGGCACATGAGCACTCATGGCCACATTGTCATCATCTCCATCATCGTCCTTAGCTGCGGCAACGTTTGAATCAAAATCTTCTTTGCCCTTCTTTTTCATAGGGCATGTTGTGGTGAAATGTCCTAATTCACCATACCTGAAGCATCTAAACTTTGAAAGGTCTTTCTTATTCTTCCTCTGCTACCCATGTTGTCCTTTAGATACGAGAGCCACATCTTCCTCCTCCTCCTCGATCTTGATCCCTATGCTGTTTATGCTTACCTTGGAAATCCTCTTGATCTCTTCTTGTTGAAGGGCTGGCCACATGTTTTCTTGGAGGCGCTGCTCTGTCCAAAATGCCTTGGACAAAGTTCTCCCACTCATTGGAAACTGCATTCAGAGTAGTCCTCACCATAAGGCCTATATCAGGTGTGGCCCCCACGACAACCAACTGTTCACAGATTGCCTTCAATCTAATGACGAAGGGGTCGATCTATTCTCCCTTCAACACTTGGAATAATCGAAGTTGATTCTCAAGAAGCATCCTCTGAACAGAAGTACCCTAATATAATGTTGTCAAAGAAGTCCACATCTCATGCGCTGTGTTCTTCTCAGCAATGTGTGGGACCACGTGATCCTTCACTGCGTCCAAGCGATTAGCCTTCACTTGAGCTTCCTCATACTTTTTGAGTGGATCAACATCAACAGGAACAAAAACTGCGCTCTCTGCGAGATGCTTGATACGATGCTCATCCAATACTGACAGGATTCTGGCCTTCCAGATGACAAAGCTGGACTGTCCTGATCTCCTAGTCCATGTGTGGCCATCCAAGTGTCACTGCATTTGATTATTCTTCCGGGATAGATTGGCGGGAGATCATGAGTTGGTATCCTATTGATGGTACGATCTTCTGTGTAGGGAGCATAGCGGAGCAGGGACCCTTAGACATGACAGATGCAACAGCTTCTAGTTGGCAGTGGGGCACAGGTCGATAGTTCTTCAACATTCCATCTTGACTTCAGGAGAGCAGGGTTAGCATGAGATCGAGTTAGGAGTTGGACTGGAGAGGTGAGTTGGTATCCTATTGACAGAGTAACGTTCTTAGTCCCGAGTACATTTCAACAGGATCACTTGGATGAGAGAGATGTTACATATTCCATTGGGCCATGGATTTTGGATCGACAGTCCATCAGTATTTCAGTGGCACTAGCTCGACATCTGAAGATCAGGATTGACCTCGGCCTAGGTCGGAGGTTGGATTGGAGAGAGTGGCTGAGTTGGTCCTCGCTTCATGGGGCGTCAGCTACAGCTAGAGAGTGTGCAGTTTGAGCCATGGGATCCGGGTGATGATTGGCCATGGTGGCGTTGGGATCCGGGAGGATTGATTGATGACAGATGCAGTGAGAGATCAATATGGGATCCTGGCATCGAGGAGTCTGTTCTGGGTGACTTGACACAGGAGCATAGCAGCACCCAAGGGTTTGTATGGGATCCGGGCATTGGGTCTCAGTTGCATCGGGCCAACAGAGTGGCCCACATATTTGGATTCCTTGATAGCAAGCAATCTTGGGGTGGAAGGTCTGTAATATTCCTTTTTTTGGTGTCACCTGTGACAGGGTTAGGATGGACTTCCAGAGTTTGGAGAATAGGTCACAGGTACAAGTTGGTGTTATCAGCGGGCCCAATGGATTTTTGGAGGAGTTTTGAGGAGCTTCTATGGGGACCAAGGGCATTCGCTTGATATATTCCATCATCCGCATAGTTTGCCTTTCATTCCGGTGCATTTCGACAACTTTCAGAAAACTGAGTTATTTTTGGGCTTAACTTAATTAATTATGCTCAAGGTGGCATTCCAGGAGGAATACATGATAGAACACCTTAGTGTAATAGATCGGAACTGGGACGAGAATACCTACATGATGGGATGGTTGGACATGATTTTCAGTGACCTGAGGAGACACGGTAGTTGATTTACTCTTTTCTGCATTAAAAAGGAATATTTTAATTGGAAAATAAGAGGGAAAAATGCTCCGTGATTAAAATAATAATAAAATAAGGCTCTAGAAGGATCCATGAGATCTATAACAGAAGAGGAGGCCATTGAGGAATATCTTGGATTTGATATCTTTTCTTGTATGTGACGTTGAGAACACGGTTCTTTTCTCCATTGGTAGCCCCAGGACGAAAACTCGTGGGTATGTTGTCGAGTGTTTCCAAGCCCTAGGAGGGTGATTTTCCGGGGTTAGCCTTTCTGGAAATCCTTTCTGGGAATCCTTTCTTGGTTTTTCTTGATTTTTTGAGTAGAATCCGTGGTTAAAATCTCAACATTTTCTGAGCACTAGATCAGCCTCATCTACACAGTCCTATTCAGCCAACAACGACATTTTCTAGCATTTCCAGCAGGGTAGCACAGGGGGAGAGTCCAACAGAGCAACAATAGAGTAGTGTTTGGGTGGGAGAATCCGAGGGCCATTCTCGCCAGCTTAGCCAGCTAGAGTGCTATCTTTTGAGCACTATTGTACTTATTTTTCATCTCTAGTATTTCAATAAAATGGCTCAGTAGTTCTGGCTCTTTTCATGGTGTTTTTAATGTATTTTCCATATTGTTGTAGATTTAGTTTTTGTATGCTTTGTATTGCTGTCGTTTTCCTATTTGGAATATTACACGCACAAAGTTGGGTACCAAAGATTCGGAGAAACATTTGGTGTTGAAGTACCGTAGTTGTCTGCACAGATATATTCAGGAGGAAATGTAGTTCCTTGACATCTCCTCGCTTGGTATGACATACCGGTATGTTGCCAAGATTGAGTAGAAATTCAAACAAAAGAAGCGAGACTTTGGATCTGCGAATCAAAAGCAAGGGAAAGGTGCCCCCAAACCGCAGAACAAAGGACAAAGCCAAGGTATGGTGGCCCAAGATAACCTTTCGAAGCTCTAAGCAAATAAAAACACCGCGAAGCCCAAGAAGGAAACGGGAAAGTGGTGTGAGTTCCATAAGAGCTCCACTCACAACACAAGTGAGTGTCGGGCCAAGCAGTCACTGGTGGCTCAGATGAGGGCTTCTGAATCAGTTGCATGCTTCAACTTTGAATTAGAACCCGACAAGGGGAATGACAAAGGGAAGTATATTATTGATGCAGAGCCCAACGCCACCATTGGCACTGCAAAGATACAGAAGGAGGAGTCGGAAGATCTAGAGGAGGAGGAGCGTCTCTTCCACTCCCAGATGTGGGTAAAGGGTTCCCCGCTACAGTTCATTGTCGACAGTGGGAGCCAAAAGAACCTCATTTCAGCAGAGGTCGTGAAGTGGCTGGGCTTGCCGACCACAACACACCCACATTTGTATAGCATCGGGTGGCTTCATCAAGGACGGGATCTCTGCGTCAGCCAACAGTGTTGCCTTCCCTACAGCATCAAACCCTTCATAGATGAGGTATTATGTGACATTGCTCCTCTTGATGTTTGTGATGTATTATTAGGCCAACCATACTTGTGGAAGCGACGTGTTGTGTATGAGTCTCGGCCTCACGCTGTTATTGTTACTTTGGGCAATAAGTTGTACAAAATACCAGAGGTACCACCGCCTGCGGCTATCTCTTTGGCTACTGCAAAACAATGCAGTAAGCTCATTTCCAAAACCAGAAAATTTGTTTTCCTGATGATGCGCCCCCAGGGCAAGAAGAAGACTGTGGCCACGTCCTCCAAACAGGGCTCCTTCGCATGACAACAACAAATGGACAAGGTCGTGGAGGAGTACGGGGACATCTTCACCTCACCCACAGGGGTGCCTCTGCACTATTAGGTCAAGCACCCCATCGACCTGACCTCTGGTGCGTTGTTGCCCAATGGACCGATCTATCGGTGCTTTGTTATGGAGAACGATGAAATCAAGAGGCAGATTCAGGAGCGGTTGCAGGAAGGTCACATCCGGCCGAGTTCATCGCCCTGTGGAGCCTGGTCATGTTGGTGCAGAAGAAGGATGGGACTTGGAGACTCTGTATTGACTATTGGGCACTGAACACGATCACTGTCCGGAATAGGTACCCAATCCCATGGATTGATGACCTTTTGGATCAACTTAAAGGGGCGAAATATTTCAGCAAGATCGACTTGAAGTTCGGGTATCACTAGGTACCAATCGAACCCTCCCATGTGTGGAAGAATGCCTTCAAAGCCAAGGAGGGCCTTTTCGAATGGCTGGTCATGCCTTTCGGGTTGAGGAATGCTCTCACAGCCTTCATGAGGCCGATGGACGACATCTTGCGGCCATTCACCAACTCATTTGTAGTAGTGTACTTGGATGACATCCTGATCATTAGCCAGGCTTGGGAAGAGCACCTCCACCACATTCGACAAGTCCTCCAAACATTGCGGTAACACAAGTTGTGGGCCAATTTAGAGAAGTGCACTTTTGGCATGACCCAGGTTCAGTATTTGGGAGACATTATTGATAAACGGGGGGTGCATGTGGATCCAACCAAGATCCAAGTAATTCGGGATTGGCCAGCCCCAATCACTCTAGCAAAGCTTTGCAGCTTTCTGGGTCTTGCTAATTTCTATCGCAGGTTCGTGTTGGGATTCTCTCATATCACTTGGCCATTGAGTCAAGTCACCAAGGGAGGAGTGAAAGAAAAATTATTTTGGTCGGAATCTCAATAGAAGGTGTTCGTAGAATTGAAACATCGCCTCTGCTCTGCCCCAGTGCTCACATTACCAGACTTGCAATAACCGTTTGAGATCGAGATAGATGCCTCTGACTATGCTATTGGGGCAGTTCTTACTCAACAGGGACATCTAATGGCATATCACAATGAGATAGTGCCCGACACAGTCCGCAAGTATTCCACTTATGAAAATGAAATGCATTCCATTGTGCAGGCTTGCCACCAATGGAAGCATTACATTTTGGGGAAGGAAATGGTTATCCACACAGACCACCGACCCCTGTAGTTCATACAGACACAAGGGAAGTTGCGGAACGATCACCATGAGAAGTGGTCCACATATCTGCAACAATTTCATTTGAACATCAAGTATAAGAAGGGCAACACCAATATTTTTGCAGACTGCCTCAGTCGACCACCGATCGTGGTGCTAACCACCGTTCTCAACTCTTGTGGGCATGAGACTTTTGATTGGCCGCTTCTCTACAAGAGCGATCCGAAATTTGACCACACATACAAGACACTCTTGGAGGGTAGTGAAGTTCCAAATTTTCACCTCCAGGGTGCACTGCTATGTCACCTGGGACACCTTTGTGTTCTTTCAAGCGAGCGTGCCAAGATGATTTGGAAGCACACTATAGTTGAGTTGTTGGGCATTTCGGGGTCGAGAAAACTATGGCAGTACTGCAAAAGTATTTCTATTGGCCGAACCTTCGACAAGATGTTGGGAAGTACATCAGATCCTACATTGCTTGCGCCATTGCCAAACCGACCATCAAGAAGCAAGGCCTCTATACTCCGCTACCTACCCTCTAAGTCACCAGGTTCGTGTTCGTGTTCGAGTTCAACGACGGTGAAATTCGAATAAAGTTCGACACCTAAACCTTTGTCGATAAAGTTCAGCATAAAATTCGACATATAGAAATTTGAATATATATATATAACAATTTTAAACATGTTGAAAGATAAATATGATGCACATAAATAAATAAGCATGTCAATTTTCAAAGTGCATAATGCACATTGCAAACTCATAGATGATAGGGTTATTGCTCAAACATTTACATCATTTCCACATATAAACCATGAAAGGTAGTGCCAAATTGCCAATAAAGAACCAACTTCATTCTTCCATACATAGTAAACAAGGTGAGAAATTCATCATAGACATTAGCAGTAGGCTAGTAGCTACTAGAGTCTAGCACCCATAAGAATATCAAATTCAACAAAACCATGGGCCATATCAGATTTCATATATTGAAAACAATCTGATAAAAAAGTATTCAAAATATATAAACTTTAAAGTAGTTTGGCAATTTTAGAATATTGTTCATGCAAAAAGTAAACTAGAAGTCTAAAACGGGAACACAAGTTTTATTTTTGATGTTATCGTGGCCCACTTGTGATATCAAAAAGTTCTATATCATCAAGAGCAGTAGGGGTTGTGAATCCGCTAGATACCTCAGCAACAGATTCATCACTCAATTCCTTGTCAATGTCACATTTTTCAAAGCCAACTGCAAGTTACTACGAACATAAACAAGATCTTCTAATCTTCTAGATAACAATCTATTTCTTTTCTTGGAATGAATGTGGTCAAAGGAACTCCAATTCCTTTCACATGCTGATGCACTTGATCCTTGACTTAAGATACAAATTGCAAAAGTTTGCAATTCTGGTGCCCCTAGACCATAAAACTCCCACCATACTGTTGAATCACTTTTGCTCCTATCATACTTTGTTGATTGTGTACCAAATAGCCCTTCTTCTAACCTATATGCTCTCAACTGAGATCTGACCAAACCTGCAATTGTTGGATCTGGATTTAGCTTCTCAGTAGCCTGGATAAGTCCATTGATGACTTCTTCAGCCCTATGTTTTGATAACCCAAACAATCTAGGGTCCAAATAACATGTTGCTGCATGTAATGGACTATGCATCATCTTCCATCTTTGATCAATTACTTCCCATATCTCCTGGTAATCAGCGTTCACATTATTAAAAGCATTGTAATGGCTTCTTTGCAACGATCAATGATTTCATAAAAAAAACCCATACAAGGTTTGTCACCATCAACCATGCGGAGCACATTAACAATTGGGCCACATTTTTAAAACCTTGTCTGGAGTTTCCCAAAAGCCATTATTGAACACTATTTGTTCAACATGTTTCCCCTTAGTTTTTTTTGAACGGGGAGATCTCTCCCACTCAGTATTGCAGAAAACAGCTCATAGGCTTTCTTTTTCCTTAACAACTCTTTTTAGAGTAATATAAAAAGTAGCAAACCTTGTATCACAAGGCCTCAACAACTGTTTAGATGCATTCTTCCTGTATATGCTCAAAGAGAGATAATGGTTGATGATGAAGTTTGCAATTGTTTTGGCTCTTCGTATTGTCTCATTGACCCAAGGAAATTTGGCTAAATCATGCAACGTCAAATCCAAATAATGAGCTGCACAAGGGGTCCAATAAATATGATTATACTTTTCCATAATCATCTTCCCTGCACCAACACAATTTGATGCATTATCTATAATAACATTGACCACATCTTTCTTCCCAACCTCTTGAATTGCTTCATCCAAAATTCCAAAACTAAACTCTGATGTCTTCACCTGATCGATTGCATTAATTGCCTTCAAGAAAAGTACCTCTTGAGGACTGTAAACAAGCACATTGATCAATGGGCGATGACACAAATCTGACCAACCATCACTCAAAATTGTGCATCTTGTATGCTTCCAAGACTCTTTATTCTTAGACAATTTTTCTGTGACCCTGTGTTAAATTTGGACAACTAGGTCCAAACACCATCTTGTGATGCTCAGATGAAGATTCCAATATTTGTATTGGATTCCTCTTTCGGAGAGGTGTAAAATCGATATAAAATTGATTTTAATCTGATAAGCAGAACATTTATTTTGAATTTATTATTTATAATAAATTTAAGTGCAGGTCGGCCTTAAGGTTTTACACCCCCAACAGATGTGTCACACACCTCAATGATGGATATAAATACAGTCAACGTTGGAGAGCTTTTCACTCATCTCATCACACATCTTCTCCTTTGATTATCTACAAGCATTTGAGAAGCAGTTTCATCTCCCACGTGAGAAGAAGGATGAAATCTACTGCAGCTAAAGGACGGAATTTACCGTAGCAAATTTTCTGCAGTTAGGGTTTCTGGGCAAGTTTGACCAGCGTTGACTTTGGTCAACGCATGGTCTGTTTGAGCTGAAATTTTGTGGAGAATTCGATTTTTTTAGGTCGTACTCATTGGCAAAAAAATCAAGGTCAAAAGATTGATCGAAGTTGGAGCTGCATTGACTTTATTATTGCTGCCCTATGTTGACTTTTTCTGGATTGCGTTGCCTTTTCTGGGGTTGACTTTGAGTTGACTGGATAATTGATTTGAGGAATATTGTGACACATTTTGGGTTGGCCGACCAAGAAGACTTTGTTGGTTGAAGCATCCTTCTGGCCACCATAACACACCAACACATTCTCCTGTTTTTGGTTTGTCTTCTATAGATCCACTGGTATGTTCTATCAGCATTTTTACTTAACTGTTTATGTGATTGCTGTTATAAAAGTAAAGTTGCATCAAGCATAGAACATCTACAAAATTTACATGGAATCAGAGCTAAGGTGAAGACAAGCCCTAACTTATAGCAATCACCAACTGAGAAAAATGAGTTCCACAAGTTATGGCTTCAAGGAGGATGACAAGCTGAGTGGAAGGGATGACTTCCATGCTTGGAAGATGATATTAGATCTCAAATTGGAAGACCATGATCTGATGGACTATGTACTGGGTAAGATACAAGAACCTCCATCCACTGCTACTGCTGCTGCTAAAACCAAGTATAAGAAGTGGGAGATCAAAGCAAAGCTAATGATCAGGGAATCCATACATAAAAGTCTGGTTGCCTACATATCTGAGCTAGGCACATCCAAGGAGATGTATGATAAGCTGATACAAATGTTCAAAGTAAACAATGCAAACCAAGTGCTATTCTTCAAGAATCAATTGAAGAATCTAAAGAAAGGCAGGGATGAGTCTGTCCAAACATACTTTCTGAAATTGACCGAGATTAGGAACAATCTGCTAGCTATTGGGGAGACAATAGCCGATCGTGAGATGGTACTCACCACACTTGGAGGACTCCCATATGAATGGCAAGTATTCAACACTACCATTCTCAATAATAGTACAATTCCTAACTTTGACGAGCTACTGTCCAGATGCATGCAAGAAGAGACAAGAATGAAGGAATATGAAAATGACAGAAATGCTGCCTATGCTGCTCATTCTAGGAAGAAGAACTCTGGTGGTCCTAAGAACAAAGGAAGAGCTAGGACCCAAGGAAAGAAGGGTAAGTGTTTCACTTGTCATAGGCCTGGTCACTATGCTAGAGAATGTCCCTTCAAGAAGGATTCTCCCGATAGTGATGACAACAACAACAACAATTGGAGGAATGGAAATCAAAGAAATGACAGATCCAAAGGAAAGAGGAAGGCCCCCTCTGGCGGAAACAATCAACCTTCTAAAAGGTCTAGAAACTCCAGGTATGAGGAGTCAAATATTGTTGATAAAAGAAATGAATATATTCTTGTATCTGCTCTCTCTGCTACATCCCCGCCCGACACCTTGGATGTCTGGCTGATAGATAGTGGTGCCTCAAGACACATCACTGGGTTCAAGGAAGCACTCTCTGACATGGTTGAGAAGGATACCAATCTGGAAATTATCCTTGGAGATAATGCCACATATCCCGTGAAAGGGACAGAGACTGTGACCCTCCACTTGTCTCAAGGACAAGTCCTACATTTGCAGGATGTACTCTATGTACCAAAATTGAAGAAGAACCTTGTGTCTATATCAGCCATCGAAGACAAAGGCTTCAATGTGGCATTCACTGATGGAAAGGTGCGCATGTGGAAGAATAATCTCAAGGAAGCTATCATGATTGGTTTTAGAGTTGGAACACTCTACCAGGTTGAAGGAAGTCCACTAGGAGCTATGACATGTGATACTATCCGACAAACTGAACTATGGCACCGGAGGTTTGGACACCTTCATTACAAGGCCCTTCCCGAAGCAAGGAAGGTGGTGACAGGGATGCCTAATTTTGGAAATAATCATGAATGTGTATGTAAGGGTTGTGCCGAAGGAAAGCATACAAGGGGACCTTTCCCCTCAAGTGTAGCAAAGACATCTGATATTTTGCAACCGGTCCATTATGATCTATCTGGTATGCTACCCGTGACATCCCTAGGAGGATGTTCTTACTATATGACATTCATTGATGACTTCTCCTGCAAAACCTGGATATACTTCTTGAAGAAGAAGGATGAGGCTTTCATGTGGTTCCGTACCTTCAAAGCCTTGGTGGAAAATATGATAGGGAAGAAGATCAAGATTTTGAGGACCGACAATGGCACTGAATATGAGTCAAATGAGTTCAAGGACTTTTGCAGAGAAGCTGACATCAAGAGGGAGACTACTACTGCCTATACTCCTGAGCAGAATGGCGTTGTTGAACGAAAGAACAAGACCATTGTGGAAGCTGCCCGTGCCATGCTATGTGACCAGGGTCTACCAAAGTTTCTGTGGGGAGAAGCTACGAATACTGATGTATACATTCAAAACCAATGCCCTCATTCCGCCCTGGACTCGAAAACTCCCGAAGAGGTTTTCGCTGGTAAGAAACCTGACGTCTAACATTTTAGAATTTTTGGATGTCCTGTTTATTTTCATGTGCCAAAAGAAAAGAGAAGTAAGCTGGATGCTTCTGGGAAGAAAGGAATGTTTGTGGGCTACAACGAAACCTCTAAGGCCTATAGAGTCTATGTACCTGGTCAAAGGGAAGTAGAGATATGCCATGATGTCAATTTTGATGAAGATGCTTCCCTGAAGAAAGTAGTAGATCTTCTGAGATCTGAGGAAAATCATGAAGTAAGGCCTGGAAATCAAGAAGAACCGCAGGATGAGACAATGCCTGATGTTGAAGGACTAATGGACCCAATAGATCCATCTCCTTCACTGAGAAAGAGACCATCATGGCTCAGGGACACTCTCAAAGATGTCGAGGGACATGCTGCCCCGAGGGGGACATTCCGAGAAAGCAAGAAGTCGTGTCGATACCAAGGGTATCTGGCTGTCATGAGCACTATTGTACAATCTGAACCTGGATCTTTTGTGGAAGCCATAAAGAATAAAGTCTGGAAGGATGCTATGCATGAAGAATATGAGTCCATAATGAAGAATGATGTTTGGGATGTGATTCCAAGACCGAAGGACAAATCAGTTGTCACCGCAAAATGGCTCTACAAGATCAAGCATGGATTTGATGGAAGTGTTGAAAAGTTCAAGGCAAGATTTGTTGCCTGTGGCTTCTCTCAAAAGGAAGGAATAGATTATGATGACATATTTGCACCTGTGGCACGATATACCACCATTCGATCAATCATAGCCCTTGCTGCTACGCAAGGATGGAGTCTTCATCAGATGGATGTCAAGACCGCTTTTCTGCATGGTGCAATAAAAGAAGAGGTATGTAGAACAACCTCTGGGGTTTGAAGTTTAGGATCAGGACACTCATGTCTGCAGCTTGAAGAAAGCCCTCTATGGGTTGAAGCAAGCACCCAGAGCTTGGTACGAGAGGATAGATAGCTACTTGATGAAGCTGGGCTTCACTCGAAGTAATGCTGATCCGAACCTTTACTTCAAGGTTGTCCAGGGGAAGCCTCTCATTCTGGTGATGTATGTGGACGACCTCTTCCTGACAGGTGCTGACCCTCTCATTCATCAATGCAAGAGGGAGCTTGCTGCTGAGTTCGAGATGAAGGACCTAGGACTGATGCACTACTTCCTAGGCCTGGAGGTCTGGCAGAGACCTAGAGAGATTTTCCTTTCTCAAGGAAAATATATTGTGAAACTTCTGGAAAGATTTGGTATGGTGGATTGCAAGTCCGTGTCAACACCAATGGAACTCAACTTCAAGAAGTTGAGTGGCAGCGCTGCTGGGCTCGTATTGGCTAATCCTATTGAGTATCGTCAACTCGTAGGGGCCCTGATGTTCTTAGTGAACACCCGTCTAGATATATGTTTTGCAGTGAACACTTTGAGTCAACAGATGGTTGAACCTCATCACTTTCACTGGGTTGGTGCCAGGAATCTTCTGAGATACCTTCGGGGCACGATAAACCATGGGCTGAGATACACTGTCGGGAGCGTGACACTCCGTGGATATACTGATGCCGATTGGGCTGGCAGTGTGGTGGATCGTAAGAGCACATCGGGATGCTGCTTCAATCTTGGTTCTGCTTCGATTTCATGGATGAGCAGGAAGCAAAAGTTGGTGGCTTTGAGCACCACAGAGGCCGAATACATTGTCGCAAGTATGGCCTGTTGTGAAGCAGTTTGGTTGCGAAAGCTCCTTAGTGAGCTGTTTGGACATTTGCTAGATACCACCGTGATACTCTGTGATAACCAGAGTGGGATTCGCTTGACTGAGAATCCTGTGTTCCATGACCGATCCAAGCATATTGATATTAGGGACCATTTCATCTGGGATATGGTACAGCGAGGCGCCGTAAGGCTCGATCATATAGGAACTAATGAGCAAGTCGCGGATATTCTCACTAAGCCCTTGGGGAAGCTCAAGTTCCTAACCTTCCGTGAGAGACTTGGTATTGTGGAATGACCCTATGATGTGGGCTCTGCTGGACGATGAGCTCGAGGAGCTCTGGGGGGCTTTGGGGACAGCTTCTCGAAGCTATGAGCAACCACAAGGCTAGGCTTGCCAAACCTTGTTGCTGTGCTTGGACCCCACCGTTGTGATTATTGAGTTGGTTCCACCTCTCATTATCTGTGCCTCGTATGCATCCTACCCATTGAGTTCAGGGCTCATGGGAAGTACCTCTCATTTGGCCAATGAGATGGGAAAAGCTAGAGACCAGTAGCAAAGACTGATGGAAGCATCAGAGATTGTTGTACTCTCTATCTAGGATGGCACGGTCCAACCACTTGATCTGGGATCAAGACTAGTGAGGTCTCGGACCTCCGCCTGACTTCGGGTCAGATGAACCAACTTCGGGTTGGTTGGAGACTCTTTGTGAGTCTAATAGAGGTTTCGAACCTCTGCGCTGAATTTGTCAGCCGGGGGATGATGTCTTTGTGACTGACTCACTTTTGTTCTGAAATAAAGAGGCCAACAAAGCAATTTACGGCGGGATGACGCACGATGTTTGATTGCACTGGTGGATGGAGTTCTCCTTAGTTGAGAGGGAGTGTTAAATTTGGACAACTAGGTCCAAACTCCATCTTGTGATGCTCAGATGAAGATTCCAATATTTGTATTGGATTCCTCTTTCGGAGAGGTGTAAAATCGATATAAAATTGATTTTGATCTGATGAGCAGAACATTTATTTGAATTTATTATTTATAATAAATTTAAGTGCAGGTCGGCCTTAAGGTTTTACACCCCCAACAGATGTGTCACACACCTCAATGATGGATATAAATACAGTCAACATTGGAGAGATTTTCACTCATCTCATCCACACACTTCTCATTGGATACAAGAATCTAAGAAGCAGTTCTCACGTGGTAAAATAATGCAGTAGCTGCAGCTGGAAAAAGGACGAAATTTCTGCAATTAGGGTTTCTGGACGAAATTTTCTGCAGTTAGGGTTTTTGGGCAAGTTTGACTAGCGTTGACTTTGGTCAATACATGGTCCATTTGAGTTGAAATTTTGTGGAGAGTTCGATAAGGTTTGACCAGCGTTGACTTTGGTCAACGTAAATACAGTCAATGTTGGAGAGCTTTTCACTCATCTCATCCACACACTTCTCATTGGATACAAGCACCTAAGAAGCAGTTCTCACGTGGGAAAAGGACGAAGTAGCTGCAACTGGAAAAATGACGAAATTTTTGCAGTTAGGGTTTTTGGACGAAATTTTCTGCAGTTAGGGTTTCTGGGCAAGTTTGACCAGCGTTGACTTTGGTCAACGCATGGTCCGTTTGAGCTGAAATTTTGTGGAGAGTTCGATTTTTGAATGCTGTACTCATTGGCACAAAAATTGAGGTCAAAAGGTTGAACGAAGTTAGAGCAGCGTTGAATTTATTGTCGCTGCCCTGCGTTGACTTTTTCTGGACTGCGTTGACTTTTCTAGGGTTGACTTTGAGTTGACTGGATAATTGATTTGAGGACTGTTGTGAAACATTTTGGGTTGGTCGACTAAGAAGATTTTGCTGGTTGAAGCATCCTGCTGACTGCCGTAACACACCAACACATTCTCCTGTTTTTGGTTTGTCTTCTATAGATCCGCTGGTATGTTCTATCAACATTTTACTTAACTATTTATGTGATTGCTGTTATAAAAGTAAAATTGCATCAAGCATAGAACATCTACAAAAATTTACACCCTGTCTCTTGTTTTCTTTAACAAAGTGGTCCGTAAGGCTTTAGATCCAGGAGGAACATAGCCTTTCTCAAAATCAATGGCCTTTTTTATTACATTTTTAAAATATGGACTCCTGGCCACATTAAAGGGAATTTCACATGCATAAAAGAATTTTGCAACAGCATCATCAACTTCTTGTCTCTCCACAAGTTTCTAGAATTGATTTAATGTTTTGGTTCCACTTGTTTTTATTGCAGTAGAACTTGATCCACCAATGGTTGAGATTGAATTAATGGTGTTTGAGGAAGACATGGCAAGCTCCCTCTCAATTTGCTGCCTCTTCTTCTCCCATTTTTCCTTTTTCATCTTTGAAGTGAAATAACTTTTCTCCACTGCGGTTTTTTATTCATCTGAGATCTTAGTGCAGCCTTCAACACCACCTCCACTTCCATTGCTAATATTGAGAAGGTGATCCACTGCTCTAGTTAAACATCCAGTGAATTGATGTCCACAAAGCTGACACAAAATATTTTTCCCTTCTTTATTGACAAAATTCCATGCTACAGCAGTTGATTTTGGGGGTGCCATTGAAATCTGAAGGTTTTGATTGTTGAAGTAAAGGTTGAAATGTCTGCATTTAAAAAAAAAATTACATTTGAGTTAGTTCTAAGTTTTTTGCAGCATGAAACTTTTTGTAAACAGTTAATTTTTTTAAAATTGTATAATTTTTTGTAAACTGTAATTTTCTTTAAAATTGTGTATAAATAATAATTTTTCACTTATTTTTTGTAAACATTAATTTTTTTTTTCAGTCACAGTAAGGTTATTTGAAAAAAAAATTGCGGTAAAAAAATAAACTCACCTACCTCGATCACTGACTGTAGTTTGTAGTCTGTGACTGCGGGCCACTGGGCAGTTGGGGCTGGAGTCCAGAACTCTGGAGGCTGGAGCAGTAGTCGAGGGTCGAGGCTCGAGCTGGAGCAGTGGAGTGGCAGCTCGCTGAGGGCCGAGGCTGGACGTTGGCAGCTGGAGTGGACGGCGAACGTTGGAGGGCCGACAGATTCATATTTCAATCGCAGTGGAGGGCCGACAATGCAATGGTTGTCGTGGTGGAGTCTGGACTGTGGAGTTGCCACTCACGAGCACTGAGCACAGTGAGGCTTGAGTAGCGTCGTGACTGTTCTGTCGCGGTCGTGGTGGTGGACTTTGGAGCTGCGAGCACTGAGTAGCATCTTGGAGGAGCAGCCGCGGAGGAGTGAGTCGTGACTGTGAGCACAAGAACTCAGCGTCGGGCGGTGAGTAGCGATGAGATGAGTCGTGAGAGCAACAGTGAGATCGGTCGGCGGTCAGTCGGGCATTTTAGCCTAAAAAAAAACAAAATGAAACCCTGCCACTGAACCTAATCAACATTTCCTGAATTTTAAATGAATTTTTTAAAAAAATCATTGATGTTCGACGTTAAAGTTCGAGTTTGAGTTTGACTTTGAGGTTTGGGATTGAGTTCACTGAACTTTTTCGATTATGTTCGGGAGAGCTTCAAGTTCAGCGAATTTCGAACTTCAACAATTAAGTTCGCCAAACCCGGTGACTTAGCATACCTCTAGTCGACCTTGGGAATCCATCTCCATGGATTACATGGCGGGCCTTCCTTCTACTAAGCATGGAAACAATTGTATTTTCGTGGTCGCTGACAGATTCTCGAAGATGGCCATTATGTCGGCCTGCAAGAAGAATATCATATTAGAATCCACTGCTAAACTCTTCTTTGAATGAGTGTGGGTGCACTTTGGGATCTCACAGGCTATCATCTCAGATTGGGACACCAGGTTCTTCAGCACGTTTTCGTCCAGCCTTTGGTCAATGCTGGACACCAAGCTCACCAAGTCCACAACTTTCCATCCCCAAACTGATGGCTAGACAAAGGTCGTCAAGAGAATGATTTTACACATTCTGTGCATGTACAATTCAAAGCATTCACGCACATGGGATGAGAACCTTCCCTATGTACAACACAGTTATAACCGGGCTCTCCACAGCCCAACTGGCCACAACCCCTTTAGGCTTTCACCACGCTTGGGGTTCCAGCCACTATGTCCCATTGACATAGCTATGCCATTTGTGGCTACTCAGGTCGTTTCAGTTCATGTCCAGACAGAAGCTAACAAAGCGAGCAACTTCACTGAGCACATTCAACACATCCGCAAACAGGTTCATGACATATTGGACAGAGCCAATGCTAAGTACAAGCAATGACATGATCAACATTGGGAGCCACACAACTTCCAGGCGGGCGACAAAGTGTGGCTACATTTGCAAAAGGAGTGCCTACTGGACCCCACCGCAAGCTTCACCTGCTCCGATATCGGCCATACACCATCACCAAGGCTGTAGGGAACAATGCCTTTGAGCTCAGTATTCCACCATTCCTTGGTCTGCACCTAGTATTCAATATGCACTGCCTTCGGCCCTACTTCCCACCTCTACTGGACACCTCCGACATTGTAGAATAATTCACACCCACAGAGTTAAAACCAGACTGCTTGGAACAGGCCACCATAGATTGTATCATGGACATGCAAATCAAGAACAGTTGCTAGTAGAAGATCCAACTGTATCGAGTTGTCAAAGCTGGGCAACTCCTGCACCAAGGCAAGTGGTTCACCAAGGACCAAGTTCAACAGACGTTTCCTCATCTCATAGAGGAACTCACGCAATGGGGACCATTGCTTCCTAATGGGGGAGGAATGATCCAAGTGGATATTGGTGGCCACCTGCCGATTCCACTTGGGGCCCCACCATTGTTTCTGTCAGTTTTTCAATTTTCTTAATTATAGCACAATTTACTATTTTTAGCAGTTTTTCGGGTCCTAAACTTCCAGAGCCGTTTTGAGGCCCTAAACAATGTTTTTTGGGAAAATTGGGAGCAACATGGGTCTTAGATTGATGTTACTCACCCAAAAGTTGTAGTCCTCGAATAGATCTTTCTAACGAGGTATTGAGCGTGTCAAATGGAGATCGTATGCCAAAGTTACGTTCCTGGGAAGTTGATGTACCAATTTACCCAAACGGGGCCCATAGTTTTGGCGCTTCATCTTCTAGGGTTAGGTTTTTGGATGTTTAGGGTTTTCCGTGTGTTATTTCTGCTGCATTTTTGTATTTATGGTTATATGTGTATTATGTTCCGTTGCTGCATAAATCCGAATCATTTTGTGAGTCTTCCCCACTTCCGCAGTAGACAATCTCCCATGCCCAGTGGGTATTTTCATGCTCTTACACAACAGATCTTACATGTAGCATGTACATACAACCTCAAACAACTGCCCACAACTAACAATCTCTCTTTCTTAAAAAAATATTTTCTACCATGATATTCTCTAGGGGAACACAATCAAGAGGTCTTCCCAATGATCACCTTTGCTGCTCATGAGCAGGAACCATGCTTTAGCTTGCTATCAATTTGTTTCTCGAACATGAGCAACCCTGCAGTTCACACAACCCTGATTTCTGAGGCAAGCACAGCCAGAAAACACTTACCAAAACAGTTACTAGCTATTGCAGGTTCACACTTCTACACATGAGCATGCAAGAACTAAGCAACTGTTAATTTTAGGAAACATGTTCTTTGCTTGGCATAGATACTTCATTCAACCATGAGCTCATTAATCCATTAGCAATCACATTAAACAGTACATGATAATAACCAATGAAAAAGCACAAATGAGAAACGCTGAAGACAAGCCAAGACAAAAGAACACGAGAATATGGCACGAGCCAGGGAAAAACCCAAGATGGGGAAAACCCTTGATCAAATCTTCTTATTATTAATCATCAAATGTTCAGCACAGAGAGAGAGAGAGAGAGAGAGAGAGAGTACAATGACTTAAAGTCACTACTGATTTGCCAAGATGAAGATCTGATATCAAAGCCCTTAAACATGAAGATGACTTAGTCATGACGGCAACTCTGGCACCAAGGTCTGGAGTCTTTTATACTGCAGTTCTGAATACTGGTTAGGGTACAAGTACTGACAACCATAACACCCTTTTCTTGCTTGATAGACCTTCGGTGAACTGCATTATTCCTTCAAACAGATCTACCACCAATGAGAAGTACCTTAACCTTCTCTTAAGATACAAGGAATGCACCACACAGATGCAGATCAAACATAACAGACAGTGGCCTTATTTCTGATGATACTCGGCCTCCAGAACAGAGATCTCAAGGCCTGCGGCCTGGCTGGGGGTGACCTAGATAAGTGCGGCCAGCTTCAAGGAGATATTTGTTATGCCATACTTCATCCAAGGCAGCATTCTGCTTCAACGTATGTACCGGAAGAGGGTGCTTCAAATTCGGATCTGAAATGATCCCAACACCATCTCAAAACAATTTCGGATTCCCTTTCTGCTACAGAACTAGGGCAAGCAATAATACATCCAGATCTGCGGCAGACTAACATGGAGAGTCACGGACCTTAACCCAGAAACAAATGATCCATTAACCCTCATCAAGACCTCGACTGCCTTGGACCTTTTTCAAGATAGGTGGTGGCATGAAAATGAGATGAGGAGAGATCCTTTATTTACAAATTTAGATGTGATGATTTGGTGAAACCCACCTTAACTTTTCGAGGGAAATTCAAATTTCAAATTTCAATTTTTCTTGCCTAAACCAAATCATGACTTGTAATATTTTTTTTGAATAATCAAATATTTTCCTTACCCAAATTGGACAATCTATATATCGATTTTGGTCCTCTCAAAAAGAGAGATTCAATGGAATTGTTATCTCCAACTGAGCAGACCCAAAGTGGAATTTGGCCCTAGTTGCCAATTTTAACATAGGTTCACACCTCCACACGGGCATACTTATTGCATGTTCATGCTTTTCGGTTGCAGCGCCATCCTTGTGCCTTGCTGGTTCATGCTTTGACATCACAAGCATGCACACTAATCAACCATCCACACTGGAATCAAGCACCTGCAAGATCCAAATATATAATAATCAAGAATTATGTAGCAGATTTATCACCAAAGAAATCTCAGTGTCATTCAGGAATGGCCATGCCCATCATGACAACTGTCTTACACTCACAAACACAACCAAAATTTCACCTGAGTCCAGGCAGGCATTGCAGCGAACACGGTCTCACCTCACAGGCATTACATTAATGGACAAACAATGGCTAAGCTGACTACCTCATATAGTCAACTCCCGGGACAAACAATGAGTAAGCTAACTATCACAGACACGGCATATCAATCACTAACAGAAACACGAACACACCATAGGAATCACTCATACCATAAAAATTACTTTTAGAAACAATCCACTCACGCCTACGCTAATCCTACACTAATCCTAGATCAATAGGGGATTCGAAATATTGAAAACTCCCATGATCATAGATCCCTTTTGCCGGAGAGTCGAACATGTTTGGGCTTTGATACAAGTTAAAAAACAGGAAAGTAGACATCATTTCAACACACTGTAACTGTGTTGATTGTTTGTGAGTGTAAGACAGTTGTCATGATGGGCATGTCCATTCCTGAATGACACACAGATTTCTTTGGTGATAAATCTACTACATAATTCTTGATATACACACTAATCATACCAGGTTACCAACAACTGGTTGAGAGATTATCTCAACCATGCATGCACTTGAGAGCTAAACTCGTTGGAGAGAAACGCTCATATCCAACTAAATCCAACATCTCAAAACGTAGAAGAAAACAACTCGACGCTCTGCTTGACACAATAGCTGACAAACTATGGAAAATAGCAGACCTTGTGGTTACATTCACCACTGTGATGATCATGAGTAAATGTGCCCCCTCGCCTTGCCCCCTGCACTCCCCCTCCCCGCACTCCCTTCCACCCCCACACACACACAAATCATACCAGGTTACCGACGGTTGGTTGACAGATTATCTCAACCATGCATGCACTTGAGAGCTAAACTAGTTGGAGACAAACTATCATATCCAACTACATTCAGCAACCTCTCAAAACATATAAGAAAACAATTCACATAAGGAGACACTCTACTTGACACCATACTGGACAAACTATGGAAAATAGCAAACCTTGTGGTTACATTCATCACTGCCATCATCACTCTACCTGACAACATAGCCGACAAACTATGGAAGATAGCAGACCTTGCGGTTACATTCACCACTGCCATCATCATGAATGTCTAATGCCCTCCCCCTGCTATCCCCTACCTCCCACCTCTACACACGCTTCAAATGCTTCAGGGGACATTGTAACATGTGCATCACATGTTTATCTCTGAAAGTGTTGATCCAGTTGTCTGTGTGTGTATAATTAGTCCTTGTCTCTGCTTGTTTAAGCTCCCGGGGTTTAGTGGAGCACACTTTTTCATGATGAAAACAGAACCCTATAAATTACCTTGTATCATACAGCACAGCTAATAGGCGGCATGCCCACAGATTTTTCCCACGATGGTAAACAACCTAAGCGTTAGGCTGGTAATCATCCATTGCTTCACGCTAACTAATGCTTCTATTGCTAGCTGCTCTCACCAATAGCTATTCTAGAGAGTTCTCTAACCTTCCAAGCAACCTTACCTACCTCTACTAAATTATGGAATCAACCACACAGCCAAACAATCTAACCGTCCACTACAAACCACACTAGCTAACCTACAAGCAAGCAACCTTGCCGGCATACAGAGATTGATTGATTGAATGGCTGGCATCGTATGCATGATACAACGTTCTTACCGTTAGACCTTACTTCATTTGGTGTTTACTTACTACCTGCCTACCTGTCCGACCTATTACCCTACCTTGGATCAATTTAGTACTTAGTAGGTACCAGTATTTGACCTCTTAGATCTGATCCCGTTCGGTCCTCTTAGATCTGATCCCGTTCGGTCGCATCGATCTCTTTCTTCCGATTTATCCAATTCATGCTGGTAACTTGCTTGGGCAGAGACTGACCGTATCTGCAGCGTGGCAACATCTACGCTTCCTTATCTTCACCATAAGACTGAGAATGGTGAAAGGAAGGCGGGGTGTCTTAGAGAGATTGAAGCAATCTACCGTAATGACTTTATCATTTACATTAACACTCTTTAATAGGCCTTAAAAATCCTCCTCATTGACTTGTAATTGGAATTTATGGGTTGGCTTGTTTATTTATTCTTGACAGTTTGTGGTTGATTTGATTTCCTTATATTGGCTAAATGCCAATGAATTTTCTATCGCAACAAAACTGAAATATTATTTGCAGGTTTCTGCCAAAATCAATACAATTGTTTGTTTTTTTCAGTTTTGGGTAAATTGTTAATTTTGGTTGGAAATGTAAAATAAAGTTATGAGAATTCCCTTTTGCAGGTGAATCTCTTTGTGGATCATTCACATGTGGGGAAATTGGAGTGTTTTCGAAGTGGGGCACTTGGTATGAATCCAAGCTCTGTATTTCGTAGCCGCAGGCTTGGGCCAGCACTATTTTAGTAGACATACTTGGAAATGGGCGAACAACAATGGAACATTTAATGGATTTTATCATATGCTGGAAAGGGTAAAAATAATATTATAAACCACACACGGTTAAGGAGTGTTTGTTTCGGCATTTCAATGCCTTTTGACGCACGTTATGTTTGCCGAGAGTTGTATATACTGTGATTACACCAACCCCGCCCTCGCTCCCCCCGCCCCCGGCCCTCCATGATATTGTGTTTTATTAAAAAATGTGAGAGCTTGCTGTTATATACTAGGAACCTTTTAAAGCTCTTCAGCAGTTTATATGCTGGACAGTGTCATCTGTTCTTTTTTCTTTCAAATGATTGTTTTCAATCTGGCTAATGAGCTTTAAAAATTGTTTTAATTCTGTTACCTCAGATTGTTCTTATCTAGCACTTTCTTAAGATATTTGTATATGGAAGCAAGATACTTTTCTGACCACTTGGTGGTGCTGCTAGATTGTTTTAGCCTGTCATACTTTATTCCATGTTTGCAGGTTCGCTACAGTGTGCTGCACATAAATTCTTTAATTTCTTTTATGTGTTTTTTTTGTGTCTAATAATGTAACATTCTTTAAATTCTTTTATGTGCTTTAACCTGTCGTACTTTATCCTATCTTTGCATGTTGGTTACAGGCTGCTGTATTTAAATTAAAAAAAAAATATGTGCTTTTTTTGTGTTTAATAATGTAACATGATTTTTTTAAATTTTTTTTTAAACCATGGTGAATCGAGAACTTACTGGAGTAATTTGGGTGAAGCCCAACATCAAACTGGTACCCAAAAAAACAATGTAGCCCTTACTTCCCAACAACCACTGAATGTAGTTGGAAAAATTGTTGTTTGATTGTAACCAGAAGTATTGCATGAAGCAGCCAGTGGGAGTTTGTACTTCCATGATCATTGGAAGAAGAGCAAAGTAACCCTTGTATGCAGAGATTTGTATTGGTTTTAATATATTTCTTAGTATTGGATTGAGTTTATTTATTTAATATTATTATGGTTTTTTTAAATTTCATTAATTAATTAATTTTTGGATTGGAGATCTACTCAAAAGTATGTGGAGTGGATAGTTGCTAGTATAAAGTTTATTTTGGATCTAATCGGTATCTATATGTTATATTTGAGTAAATATATAAATCTATAAAGAGAGAACTTGAAAATATAATTAAGAAATGTAATTTTTGTAGAAATTATACAAGCAGCATGTATATCTTAGATTCACCCGATCTAACAATGTACTAAAAAGTTAAATACTAGATTGCTTTTACAAATCTTTTGCAGAATTAAAAACACAACCGCTAATCACATGAACATGAAGAATGATCAATTACACATAACACAGATAATTTCCTAGGGAAAGCTTACAGCGAAAAACCACACTATCTTTTATTGTATATTAAGCATGGATCATGAAACAGTGACATACAAAACTCTTCTCATAAGGGCCCTCCAGTACTCAGCTAATTGTCTCACAGTCATGCAAAACTGACCAACACATAGACAATTCTCAGCCTCCAGACAATCTCCTCCAGACAATCTGCCTTGCTTGCGCAATCCCTGATGGTAAAGATCCCTAAAAGATAGGAATTCTTGCCTGCCTTGATTGCGCAAGTATCATGGGCACTCCAATATGTGTTTGCCTGCATGTGTGCAAGGAAATAATCCTACAACTGATAGTCAACCTCCCTTTCACCTAAAACTCGACTGAGTCTCCACTGGATCTGACATGCATGCAACTAATAATAGTAAATCTTTAGTTGCATGTGATATCACTGATTGTGAATTAATTAATATTTAATTTACTATATCTCTCACTAGTGTATCTTCAGTTACAACTAGCACAACTGATTTTAACTCATTTAATTGAGTTTGAACTCACTTAACTGAGTGAAGTGATTTACAACTTGCACTAACTCATGTACCACTTCGAACTCTGTTATAACTAGAATTTCTCTGCATGCCTCACCACCAACCTCTAACACAAAATCCACTAGCTAACTAAATTTATCACTTTCAGTTAACTCATTCAAGTCCACATTGAGAATAGATTACAGTTTAATGTCCATCTTAATTAAGGGATAATAAAAATAGACATGCACCCAAAAATAGCACTGTGGGCCCCACCCTATGCACCTAGTTTAGTTGCTGAATGCAACTAGGTGCTTAATGCACTAGGCGTAGGTGCTGGGTCTTCTTGTTGAATCTCAACACTCCCTCTCAACAAAAAAGGGATTATCCTTCACCTTGATCCTGTCTCTATGATATTCGAATTTGCTCTTGGTGAGTGCCTTCGTCAAAATATTTGCATCCCGATCTTCCGTGGAAATGTACTGAAGCAACGTGATCCTTCTCTGCACAATCTCTGAGATGATGGTACCGGATATTCATATGCTTGGACCTATCATGAAACACATGATTAATCGAGGGTTTAATGCAACTCTAATTATCACAATGAATCATTGTCGGATGCATTTGAAAACCAAACAAGCTAACCAAGATCTTTCTCATTCAGATAGCTTCACATGTAGCTTAACTTGTTGCAATGTATTTTGCTTTCGTTGAACTGAGTGCCACAGATTGTTGTTTTGCGTTGTACCAGGAAACTGTTGTCGATCCAATGCTAAAGATCCCCCCTGATATGCTCTTTCTGTCCGATGGTTCTAGTCCAATCTGCATATGTGAAGCCATGCAACTTCACTCCATCCGTCCGTCTATACCATAGACCATACTCTGATGTGCCTCTCAGGTATCTCAGGACATGCTTCCCTGCCTTCCAAAAGAGCTTGGTAGGCTTAACCATAGGTTGACTCAACTAGTTAACTGCGTAGCAAATGTCCGGTCTTGTGTTCACTAGATACATTAGTGAACCCACTAACTGTTGATAGACAATAGCATCCACTACCTCTCCAGAAGTAGCATCCTCTTTCCTCCAATTTCCTGGAAGAGGAGTATCCATGGGTTTGCAGATCTCCATGTTAAACTTACCCAGTATCTCCCAGTATCTCCTTTGCATACTTGCCTTGAGACACAAAAAGTTCACCATTCCACTGCCATATTTCCAATCAAAGGAAATAATGAAGGTGTCTCATGTCCTTCATTTCGAACTCCCTTGCAAGATCCTTCTTGCATGAGTGTATCAACTGCTCATCACTAGTCAAAATTAGATCATTAACATGAAGAAAAATGATCAGTAGCTTACCCTCGACCACAATCTGGTACAAGTTTGCATTTGCTTCACTTTTGGTGAAGCCCAGTCTAGTGAAATAGTTATCTATCCGAGTGTACCAAGCACGGGGTGCTTGCTTCAGCTCATACAGTGCTCTTTTGACCCTGCACATATGCGACTCACTGTTGAAGATTTCAAAACCTTCAGGCTGCTCTATGTACAGCTCTTCCTCAAGGATCCCATTGAGAAACACAGTTTTCACATCCATCTAATAAATGCACCAACCCATCTGCATTGAGAGTGCAAGGATGTATCTTATGGAAGAGTACCTTGCGACAGGTGCAAAAGTCTCATCATAATCTATCCCCTCGATCCGTGAGAATCCTTGGGCCACAAATATGGCTCAGTATTTCTCCACACTCCCATCAGCAGCTTGCTTTACCTTGTAAATCCATCTCGATCCAACCACTGATTTGTCGACTGGTCTTGGGACTATCTCCCATGCACTGTTCTTGACAATGGAGTCATATTCCTCCACCATTGCATCAACCCAAGTAGGATGTTGCACTGCTTCCTGAAAGGAAGATGCTTCAGTCACAATACATTTTCTCATAAGATCCATGTATCCAGTAAATCGGCCAGGAGACTGTCTTTGTCTGTGATGTGAAGTAGGGGCTCCTACATTCTGTGCAGCATCAAGTCTCAGCGTATCAATTTCCATGGTGTGCCTTCTGCCATTTTAGATGGATGGCTGCATGAGTGATTTCCTCCACTCCATGAACCTCATCATGTGGTTGATCAACATCTTGAGACTCATCCTTGGGAACCAACAGTTCCTCCTCTGCATGTAAGTCTAGCTCCCTCTCAAGGGATAATCGCATGGCATTCTCCTCATCAAATTTGATATCCCATTGCACAATAGTCATTATGATGTTTGGAAAATACACACGATAATTAACATAAACAGATGAGCCAAAAATCTTAAAGTGTGAAACATCAGGTTTCTTACGAGTGAAAGCCTCTTCAGGTGTACTTATGCCAAGTACTCTATGAGGACAATGGTTTTGCACATGTATCGATGTATTGCATGCTTATGCCCACAGATGCATCGGTAGGCCTTGACCATGCAACATAGCTCGTGCTGCACCCACAATAGTTTTGTTCTTTCTCTCTGCGACTCCATTTTGTTGTGGGTTATGAGGCACTATGAGTTATCTCTGAATTCCTTCTTTGCTGCAGAAATTCTTGAATTCGTTAGAGATGTATTCTCCACCATTATCGCTCCTAAGAGCCTTAACTTGTTTCCCCGACTCTTTCTCCACCAGTGCTTTGAACTCACAGAACTTAGAAAATGTTTGATCTTTCTTCTATATGAAGAAGATGCAACACTCACGAGAAAATTCATTAACAAATATTACATAGTACTTATGTTTTGTTGTTGAAGCAACCGAGAAAGGACCACACACGTCTGTGTGAACTCTCTCAAGGATCCCCGAAGCTCGCTTTTCCTTCTCATGAAAGGTGGCCTTTACATATTTTCCCATAGTACATCCCTTGCATGTGTCTGACTGCACAAGTGTACCCCTGGGAAGACCAGTAGAAATATGTTGCATGACTTTCAAGGCTTCATGGTGAAGATGACCTAATCGCCTATGCCATAATTCGCCCTCATCCCGGCGCACCAGTTGATCTTCCTTGCCCATCATTGCTGTGGAGCCATCTACCTCTAACTTGTAGAGATTCTTAACTCGAATCCCTATTCTCTTGGCTTGACCCGTTGTTTTATGTCACAAGAAAGCTTTTCCATCACTAAAAACGTCATCATAGCCTCTATCCTCCAACATTGCGACGGAGACCAAATTTTTCTTCAGACCTGGTACATGCATCACATCTTTTAATTGAAATGGTTTACCTGACTCTCTTTGAAAGGTAATGGTACCAATCTTGGTAGCATTGTACCGTCCGTCGTCGCCCATTTAAATATGCATATGGAGATCTTTCTCCCCAAGTCCTTGAAAAGTTCCTCATCTCCCGTCATGTGAAAGGAAGCGCCACTATCCAAATACCACACAGATCCCAATGCACTGGACACCATGCATGCGATCAATGAGAAGTCAAACTCAACTTGCAAGGCAAGGGCCTCACTAGCTGTAGATCCAACAACCTTTTTGTTCTTCTTCTTTTGTGGATAGTTAGTAGCAAAATGCCCATCTTCGTGACAGTGAAAACACTTCACCTTCGACATGTCCTGCTTTTTGCCATTCTTGGACTCAGATTTTGAATGGAATTTCTTCTCCTTCTCTTTCGCCTTGGCAGCCAAAGCACAATTCTCTTCATATTCATTTTTAGATGAAGATCAATCTCTGGTGTTCCGTCTGAACTATTCCTGCACCAAATCCGACTACAATCATTCATTCCCAATCTGGCAAATTTTCCCTTCCATTAACAGAGTCTTGATAACTGTGCCGACTCTTGGGAAGTCCTAGGAGAGCCAAGTTCACTAGATCATCATCAATGACTGTTATTCCCACACTCCCCAGTTCATCCCGATATTGGATAAACTTTGTGAGATATTTTGGAATGGTGTCGTTCTTTTCCATCTTGATCTTCCTGAGTTTATCTTTGAGCGCCAATTTCCTATGGTCTCTACTGCTTTGAAATATATCCGTCAAAACCTTCCACATTGCATATGTTGTGGCTTTCCCATGGAGGCTTGTGACAATGTGGTCTCGCACTCCCTCCAACATGATCCTCCTTGCCTTTGCCACTTTCTTTTGCCATGCATCAAGATTTGCAGCATCTGCAGCATCAGATTTAGGAACATATTTGTCAATGAATTCCTTCAACCCATTGTCTTCGAGAACTGCCTCCATCTTGTCCTTCCAAGCAATGTAGTTCGAGTTGCCCTCGAGTGCATACTCTAACCTCAAGCCATTGAAAGCCATTTCGATCTTGAATTCGTTGTAGCACCAAGAAAGTCTTTTTGCAAATTCGAATTCTATCCAGTGACAAATTTAGCTCCTGTTTCACTTTTGCAATTTCTTGTGCTCTGATACCATGTAGAAATTATAAAACAAGTATGTATATCTTGGATTCACCCGAACTAACAATGTACTAAAGTTAAATACTGAATCACTTCTACAAATATTTTGCGGAATTAAAAACACAATCGCTAATCACATGAACATGAAGAAAAATAAATCACACACAACACAGATAATTTCCCGGGAAAAGCTTACAGCGAAAACCCCCAGTGTTTTCTATTGTATATTAAGCATGGATCATGAAACAATCACATACAAAACTCTTCTCACAAGAGCCTTCCAATACTCAACTAATTGTCTCACACTGTCATATGCAAAATTGACCAACACATAGCCAATTTTCAGCCTCTAGACAACTTGCCTTGCTTGTGAAATCCTTGATGGTAAAGATCCCTAAAAGATAGGAATTCTTGCCTGCCTTGACTGCGCAAGTATCATGGGCACTCCAATGGGTGTTTGCTTGCATGTGTGCAAGCAAATAATCCTACAGTTGATAGTCAACCTCCCTTTCACCTAAGAACTCAACTGGGTCTCCACTAGATCTGACATGCATGCAACTAATAACAGTAAATCTTCAGTTGCATGTGAGATCATTGATTGTGAATTAATTAATATTTATTTCACTATATCTCTCACTAGTGTATCTTTAGTTACAGCTAGCACAACTAAGTTTAACTCACTTAAATGAGTTAAATTGATTTACAACTTGCACCAACTCATGCACCACTGCACTTCGAACTTTGTTACAACTAGAATTACTCTGCATGCTTCACCACCAACCTCTAACTCGAAATCCACTAGCTAACTGAATTTATCACTTTCAGTTAACTCATTCAAGTTCACATTGAGAATAGATTACAGTTTAATGTCCATCTTAATTAAGGGATAATAAAAATAGACATGCACCCAAAAATAGCACTGTGGGCCCCACCCTAGTCTGGGTGCTTAATGCGACCAGGGGCTTAATGCACTAGGCGTGGATGCTGAATTTTTTTGTTGAATCTCAACAAATTTTCCGTCCAAAGATATTTATGTTTGGGATGCCATTAAAGTTGATTTTGCTTGTACATTTTTTTTTTGTCTCGAAACTCTAAATTTTCCTTAATACTCTATAAATCTTTTTTACCTTAAAATTCCCTTAATGTTCTATTCATTAGAAATTCCACACGTCTTGTTCCTTCTACCATCTTTGGAATTTACATTGACAATTCCACGTCTTGTCTGAATTTACATTGACAATTCCACATGTATAGCTGTCTTATTATATTTTACAGAGAATAGATGTCTTATTCATTATAATCTACACATGGATAATGTCTTATTCACATGAACTTGACGACGATGTGACACTATTGGTTATGGTACTATTGGCCTCCTTTGTGAAGGGTTCATAGAAATAGCTTTGTACTTGAAGACAATATTTGTTGATAATGCGGCACTTTTGACCTCTTTTGTGGAGGCTTCATTGAGATAAATTTACACATAAACAAGGTGGAGGCTTCATTGAGATAAATTTACACATAAAGAAGTTGTGTGAATGTCAATATTTTAGGGAAATCAAGATGATATGTTTTTTTATTTTAAAATGATATGTACATGATAATGGAGCACTATTGACCTCCTTTGTGGAGGTTTCATTCGGATTATTTTACAGATGAAGACAAGTTGTGTGAATTAGGGAAAACTAGATGATAGGTTTTAGTATTTTAACATGACATTGAAGTTGGGGATCACCACCAAATATTCCTATAAGTGACCATGCCTTATTTTCAACAAGGCATTTTTAATATGAAATTGATATTTTAGTCTCGTGTGAAAGAGTCATCTTAGCCACATGTGAAAGTGTTATGCGTTTTAGTTAGTGAACAATAAGCAATAACAAAAAATAGATATCTAGTCACGTGTGTGAAAGGGTCATCTTAACTACATGAAAAATAGTCATCTTAGCCACATATGTGAAAGTGCTATGCGTTTTAGTTAGTGAACAATAAGCAATAACAAAAAATAGATATCTAGTCACGTGTGTGAAAGGGTCATCTTAACTACATGCAAAATAGATATCTAGTCTCCTGTGTGAAGGGGTCATCTTAACTGCATGTGGAAAGGGCTATGCTTTATTGTACATAAACAATAAACATGTATTGACAAATAATAGAGTATGGGAAAGGGTTATGCTTATTGTTCGTAAACAATAAACAAAAGTATTGACAAATAATAGAGTATAAATCACAATATATGTACATATATTTGGTTTGTGCAAAAATATTATTGGATCTATGTATATATGTTTGACGATATATATAGAAATGTATGTTGTCATTAATATTTTTTGTTTCTTGGTGTTTATTGCTTATTTTCATTATCCATGTCAATTAGAGGATGTTTTCAACCTCATTTCAAGGTATAACATTCAAATTGGAGATCTAAATAAAATTTGTAAACCTACAAAGGTACATAGCTTAACGATTTGGAGACCCATTCATGGCTATATAAAGTGGGATCATGGTGAGTCGAGAGAATTGTGAAGTCACTTTTGTAAAAGGATTATATATTTTAATGTTGTAAAAACTAAGTTTGAGCTGAAATATCATAATTTTTGATAGCTGGAATATCATAATTTTAATATATATATATATATATATATAGTTTGAGGGTTAGAGTGAGGTTGTTAGTACCAAGTCAACCTACAAGTATACTCACTTCAGAGTTCATAAGGCATATATATTCTTCTTAGTTTGAGGGTTAGAGTGAGGTTGTTAGTACCAAGTCGACCCACAAGTATACTCACTTCAGAGTTCATAAGGCTCAAAGCCTATATATATATATTCCTCTCAGATTGAGGGTTAGAGTGAGGTGGTTGTTACCAGGTGTTGTGACCAGCAACAACCCCCCTTTTTATTTAATATTAGTAATGATACTAAATAAATGGGGACCCTTAGTTTAAAAAATCCAAAAATTCAATTAGGATTTGTTTTCATTTTCAAATAAAACTTTCTATCATAAACTTATAGAAATCCCTTAGAAAGAATATTAAGAAACACTTAAGTTTATGATAGATTATAATAAAATTGCTCTTTAAACAAAATAGCGCATCCATAGCAAAATGATATATATCTTTTATAAAACTGAAAATGCGATTTTGCGCTTTTGCGATAATGCGATCCCAAAAGCCTATACAACAAACGCATTGGTCGCAAATCGCATAGCGCAGAAAACAAAAGTGATTAGTGAATATCTTTTGCGCATTTGTTGGCCACTGTCAGCCCCCCCCCCACCCCCATTTGGATTTTGGACATAGTCTCTTTTCCTCTTTCACCTGCGCCCCTCCCGGCATGAAATACATTTAAAAAGGGCTAAAGTCCACTTTCACTTATATAAGAATTCAGCCCCCTTCGCCTCCCGTAGCGCCTTCAGCACACATATAACCAAGCACTGCCCCATTAAGTGTTTATTCGCAAATCTCAAAATCGCGCCATCGCAAAAGCGCAATTTCTCTCGCGCATTATCCCCCATCATCGCATTTTTCATTTTTGCGATATGCGCTCACCACGCCCATCGCATAGCGCAGGCGCGAAAGTTTGGCTATTCCATTCTTCTTTATCGCATTTTCCCCTTTTGCGATCCTGCGACACACGCTCCGGGTCCCACCTTTAAAGCCTTCATTCTGCTGTCTTGTCGTGTCCTTTCTTTGTAACTCCTCCAAGGGTTAGTCTTCTGAGTTTCCACGCCATCAGCACCCGCCCTCCACTCTTCGTTGTATGCCTACATGTCACGCGCGGTTTCTCCGTTGTTCACATACTCTGGTCATGTGTCACACCTTTGCGTTTTCATTTAAAGTCTCCTCCCTGCGTCGTTATATCACCCGCTCATATCTTTGCCATCACCTCCATCAGTCTCACTGTGTCCACCTTCTGTGTCATCAGTTTTATTCAATAAGTTTTGGTTTTTGCAGGAACTTGCGGTGGGAACAAAATTAGCGGAAAAGATCCAGAAGTCACTATGATGTGACCTCCATTAAAGAAAGGTACTTCGATCCATGGAACTCTCCAGAGAGAAAATTAAAAGGAACACATTTGGACAGTCGAAAACATTAATGCAGCAACAGAGTATTTATGAAGAAGCGGTGAATTCCGGGTCCAGCTCGAAAGAGGTTTCGAATTTGAATTCAAAATCTGAAGATCGAAAGTACCATGTACAGGAGCAGGCGCCCCAAGGTTTTATTGCCGCAGGTCTCCCTCCTCCAGAAAAAAGCCGAACGTTCTCATATTTTATTATTTATATCTTGTGTATAGATAGATTTTAGCATTCATTCCAGAAATAAATTGTAAAGTACAAACATTTATATTCAGTCGTTTCATAGTGTGGGTGCGAACATTTTCCGCCATTTGATTCAAAATAAGTTATTAAATGCTTTCTATCTACCGCCTCCTCTAGAATTCTCTATCTCTTCTATAAAAGCTAGAAAGAAAGACATTGTAAGGGTTCCAGATTTCTGTCAGCAAATGGTGCAGCGAGAAGACTTCTGTATTCATCTTGTAATATTTTTGTATGAAGTTTCAGAGCCCGTAGGGTCTCAGTGAGGAGGGGTTATAACTGTATTGAAGATTCTGGTCTTTGGTATCTCGCATTATGTAACTTTTCTTATGTGTTAATACATTATCTCTTTTCATGCAAATTATCTTCTTGTATCATGTTCTAGAATGCGAGTGGCTCACTAGTTTGCAGTAAGGATTCAGCTTAAGTGGTGCCCTTTCTGGAATTAGTCAAGCGCTTTAAATAGCCCTAGAAGTGATATGCTGTTCCATGTTCACTCTTTCATATTTTCTGCTATATTAGTGGCTTAAGGATTCGTAAATCGGTGCGCCCTTCTGCCAGTAATATCTTCTTATGTTTCCTCACTGCACTCACTTCCTGATATTTGATTTCTGTGATATATTATTTGAATCTGCCCTCTTTACAGTAAGCGGTCTCTTAACTGTCTGATGCATTCATGCTGAAGTGTTACATGATGTTTTTACATTATTCTAATCTTTGTATCGGTTTCTGAGAGAGAATGGTCCCATTCAAAATCCAATTTCCTTGTTTTTAACAAGAGATAGTAGAGAGGCATTTGGACTGACAACCCAAGCTATATTACGTGTCTCCCTGCTATATAAGATGTCCTAGGCACTGGTCTATGGAAACTCTAGGCTGTCTCTAGGGGGGTGACAAAATCATCCACAACATCTTTCTGGCGCCGTTGCCGGGGATCGAATTCAAGAATATCAGTTTCCCTGGGTCTCGACAAAGTTATTTTCACTCTCTAATCAGGTGAGCATAGAGAGTTGAAGAGTTGCATATCTCTCACCTTGGCGACTCCACTGGTTCTTATTCGATAAATTTTTATTGGTAGTCCTAGCTCCTCGTAGGCCGCATTTGAGGTCAGATACAGCCCAACTGAAAACACCTTACGTGTCTGACCCAGAGAAAATCATTCGTAAAGGAGTCTGGAAGGAGAGGAAGTCAGCCCGTGCTGAAAATTTCGAGTGTTCTGTTGAAAATTATCCACCCTCTTCTTCTCAAGAAGTTAGAACAGAAAATCCCGAGTTTTGTTTAGAGACTCCACGTAGAGGAAGCGCCTGGATTGAAGGAGAATCTCCTCCTCTCCAGGCCGAAGAAATTAAAGAGGTCACAGAAGTAGCTGCTGTTAACCGTGAATTATTCCCATCTACGCCTCAGGCTTCTGTGCAATATATTCCCATTGTTATTCATACTCCGCTTCCTCCTACTCCTCTCCCTTCATTTGTTGCTCAGACTGTTGTACAACCCCCACCTCCCCCAATGGCCAATGTTCCTGCTTTCCTATTGAACAAATATGCGCCTCTGGCCTTACCTCAAGCATTGAATGATATGCCACAGGATTATCTGAAAATTCTGCCGAGATTTAATGGAGAAAATGAGATTGATGCGCAGAGACATCTCGAGACCTTCTGCTCTTTCGCGGAGAACTTGAATGTTGAACATTTGGATGTGGTCTTGAGGTTGTTTGTGCAGTCTTTAGAAGGTGAAGCCAGAAAATGGTTTAAGACGTTGGCCAACCGTTTGATAACCACTTGGGACGTTATGGAGAATACTTTTCTTAGGAAGTGGGGAGAGAAGAAAGACCATGGTCAATGTCTCACTGAATTTAATAATATGAAGAAGAAACAGAATGAAGGAGTGGCAAAATTCATCAAAAGATTCAACAAGTTATATCTGAGCCTGCCTCCCGAGATAAAGCCTCATGAAGCTGCTGCCAAGATAATTTTCATAGCCGCCTTTGACTGTGATTTTGGTTTTGCATTGAGAGAAAGAAAACCTGCCAATTTAGATGATGCGCAAGCAGACGCTCTGGAATTAGAAGCGAACTTTGCCTCCACTGGGAAACTGAAAGGGAAAATTGAACAAGATACCAGAGGGAAGGGCAAAGAAGAGATTTCTGTTTTCAATCAGGAAAAGATTCAGAAAAACTGGATGAAATAAGTAAAATGGTAAAGAAGATGGTTAAGATGGAACTGGAGATGAAGAATGCAGCTCCCAAGAACTGTTATAATGATCCAAACAGAGGATACAATCCCCAGTATAGAAGGCCACCATTGCAGATCTTGCCCAGAGAAGCAAAGGAATCACCGGACCAGGTGCCTCATCCCTTGTACCTGTAAGGGCCAGCAGATGACCCCACTGGAGACGCAGCTTATGGATTAGAAAGTTCAAATATGGCTCTTTCAAATAATGATGATATGGAGTGCCCGTTGCATGATGAAGAGGAGGAAGCAGAGATCGATCATTACTATAAGCAGTTTGCTGATTTCATGGAAGCCCAATTCAACGTCAAATATGATCTCAGATCCTCGAGGAAGAGGACCAGAACTCAGGAGCAAGAGGAAGAACCACCTCAGGAAGAAGCATCTGCTCAGAAGGAATCAGCAACAAAGAAGAGCGCGGAGAAAGGTAAGAGTCCTCTAAATACTTCCTTACAGTCTAATATTCAGATTCCTTCTTCCTCAAAAATAGTCAATCCTCCTCATACCGAGCCAATATCAAAAGAGATTAGGTCTTCAGTTGAAAATAAGGAGTCAAAAGAAGTAGTTATGGAAAAGCCCACATCGGTTTTCAATTTGCAAAAAGAACTTGAAAAGATTAAGATTCCTCGTCCCATTGATCGAGTTATTAAAACAAAATTTCGTATATCAATCCCAAGTTACTTCTTTTATACTTCCTCCGAAATACCAATCGTGCTTGATAGTTTAAATCTTCAAGAAGAAAGATCCAGCAGCAGTTCTGGCCCACACGTCGAGGAGATAGATCCTTCTTACTCCTCCCTTTTTATGTATCCCTAGTCGTACATGACCTCGCTGTTACACAATTGTATGTTAGATTCTAGAGCTTCCCATAATCTTATGCCTCTGTCTGTCATGGAACAACTAGGACTGCAAATTACGAGACCATATAAAGATTTATATTCATTTGATTCTAAAAGAGTAAAGTGTCTGGGAATGATTAAAGATTTAGTGGTCAATTTAGCTCAAATCCCAGCAAAGAGTGTGGTCATGGATATTGTGGTTGCTGATATCCCAACCCGTTTTGGCATGCTGCTGTCAAGGTCCTGGGGTACAAATATTGGGGGATCAATAAAATTGGATTTAACATATGCTACCGTCCCAGTGTTTGGGGGTCAAGAAAGGAGGTTGTACAGGGAGACTAGATTTGTTAAGATGGTAACTAAGGCTGACTGCTGAGATAATTCTCCAGTTTATAACAAAGAGGGAGACTTTTCATGTTTAATGTTAGAAGAAGATCAGAAGTATGCACATGAACCCCTTTTTGGTCGAATCCAGGCTGAGCAGCCTAAGGAAGATCAGGAATCAGAAATTTGGACTTTGCATTTTGATGGGGCAAATTCAAGAGAAGGCAATGGAGCAGGGGTATTGCTGATTTCTCCTGCGGGAAAATGGGTGCCATTGTCCTTCAAATTGGAGTATGAGGCTACAAACAATGTAGCTGAATATGAAGCACTATTATTGGGACTACAGACAGCTAGAAATATGGGCATCCAATGTTTGAAAGTCCTGGGAGACTCTGAGCTGGTGGTGAGACAGATTAAGAATGAATGCCAAACTAAGCATTCACGACTCAGAGCGTATAGAAATGAAGTATGGGACATGATAGAAAATTTCTTCTCAGCATTTAACATATAGTTCATGCCCCGGGAACAAAACAGAATAGCAGATTCTCTTGCTGTAGTTGCTAGTACTTTCCGTCCTCCTCAGAATCCGCTTTTAAGATATGAAGTGGAGGTACGATACAGACCATCCATTCCAGATAATATAAAGCATTGGCAGGTATTCGAAGATGATGAACAGATGAAAAGGTTCATGGAGACAGTGGGAGAATTCTCAAATATGGAGATTGATGATAATGAGGAAGAAGATAAAAATATTGCTGAAAACAAATGGGAAGAGAATATAGCAGGAAATAAAGTGCTGCAACTGAAAGGCAATGTGATACCCAGAGGTTTGGTGCCTCTAGAAATATTATTTAATAAGAATGATATTCCTTTGCAGCCAAACAAAGTGACAGAAGAAGATCAAGTGGGAGATTTGAATCTGGGAACTCCCACTGATCCCAAAATTGTCAGATTATCTAAGAGAGTCCCAGAAGAATACAAGGAAAAGTATTTGAAATTGTTTCAATCTTACAAAGATGTATTTGCTTGGTCCTATCAGGACCTAAAAAATTTTGATGTTAGTATAATGCAACACAAGATTCCATTGAGGGAAGATGCAAAGCCATATAAGCAGAAGCTCAAACAGATAAATCCGCTACTACTCCCCTCAATCGAAAAAGAAATCAAGAAATTACTGAAAGCCAAGATAATTGTACCATTGAGGTACTCAGAATGGATAGCGAACCTTGTTCCTATTCGAAAGAAGAATGGAGAAATAAGGTTGTGTGTAGACTTCAGGAATTTAAACAGAGCATCATTGAAAGATAATTATCCACTGCCTAAGATGGACCACATCCTGCAGAAAGTAGTGGGAGCATCCAGAATGTCAATGATGGATGGTTTTTCTGGTTATAATCAGGTGGTTGTTTTCCCAGAGGATCAGAAGAAAACTGCATTTACTACACCATGGGGAACCTTTATGTATGCCAGGATGCCATTCGGATTAATTAATGCAGGAGCTACTTTTCAGAGGGCAATGGACATAGCCTTTGTTGGAGAACAGTACAAGTTCTTGGTGGTGTAACTTGATGATATCACAGTGTTTTCAAAGAATGATGATGAGCATATTGAGCATTTAAGAAGAACTTTTGAAAAATGCAGAAGGTACGGCCTATCCCTCAATCCCCAAAAATCTTTATTTGCATTAGATGAGGGAAAAATCTTAGGGCACATTGTAACTAAAGATGGTGTAAAAATTGACCCTAAGAGAGTGGAAGTAATAAACAGCATTCCTTTACCAAGAAATAAGAAATAAGTACAGGTGTTCTTAGGCTGAATCAATTTTCTAAGAAGATTTATTCCTAACTATGCTGAGATAGTTAGGCATATAACTAATATGTCGAAGAAAGAGAATGAAGTAAAATGGTCACAGGAGTCTAGAGATGCATTCACAAGGATAAAATAGGCATTTGTTGAAGCTCCTGTGTTAGCAGGGCCAGATTACAAAAAGCCATTTATGATTTTCTCATTTTCTTCCCCTCACACAATTGCTGGAGTGTTGTTGCAGAAAAATGAAGAGGGATATGAACAGCCTATAGCTTTCTTCAGTCAAGTGCTTTATGATGCTGAATTAAAATACAATATATTGGAGAAGCAGGCATATGCCCTAGTAAAGTCCCTTAAAGCTTTTAGAGTGTATGTTTTGCAATCTGATATTACTGCTTATGTTCCCACAGCAGTTGTCAAAGACATTCTGGTTCAGGGGGACAGCGAAGGTAGAAGAGGAAGATGGATTGCAAAAATTCAGGAGTATGATTTGGACATAAAGCCTACCAAGTTGGTAAAAGGACAAGGACTTGTTAAAATGTTATCTGAGTCGAATAATCAAGCTTTGGGCATTAACTTATCTATGATAGCAAATGAAGAATCTGAGAAAGAAGAGGAGCAGCAAGGACTGGAGATGGCTACTCAAAAGATACATGTGAAATATCTAACTAGTCCTTGGTATAAAGAAATAGTTGAATATATTTTAACACTTAGCTGTCCTATAGGGTGTGACAAGGTAAAATACAGAGCTGTAAGAATGAAATCGCAGAAATATATAATTGCCAATGGACAGCTCTATTGGAGAGACCCTCTAGGCATATTACTGTTATGCCTCACAGAAAATGAAGTGCAGAATATAATGACAGAATTCCATGAAGGAATATGTGGAGGACATTACAGCTGGAGGGCTACAACTCATAAAATCTTGAGGGCTGGTTTTTACTAGCCAAAGTTATATTCAGACACTTTCGCTTGGGTCAGAGCATGTGACAAATGCCAAAGATTTGCAGAAAGACAGAAATTAGCAGCATTGCCCCTGATCCCTATTCATGTAAACGAACCATTTCAGAAATGGGGATTAGATTTTATAGGAGAGATACATCCCCCATCAAGTGGCCAACATAAATGGATATTGACAGCCACAGACTATTTCACGAAATGGGTGGAAGCCATACCTACCAGAAATGCTACAGATGCTGTAATAATGAGGTTTATAGAAGATAACATCATATCTAGGTTTGGTTGTCCTGCCAGAATTGTAACTGACAATGCACAGGCTTTTAAGTCTGCCAGGTTTGTAAATTTCTCACGTAGATATAACATCATCTTGACTCATTCCACAGCATACTATCCACAGGGAAATGGCTTAGCAGAGTCATCTAATAAAACCCTGGTGAGAGCCCTGAAGAAAACAATCAGTGAAAATCAGAAGAATTGGGACTCTCAATTGAAGTTTTCTCTATGGGCGAATAGGATAACAAGCAAAAGAGCAACAGGTAAGTCTCCATACGAGCTGGTATATGGGAGAGCTGTTGTGTTCCCTGTGCAATTGGCTTTGCCCGTGGCACGTTTTATGCAGGAGAATCAAGAGGAACTAGATGATATGATCAGGAGGATTAATCAATTGGTAGAATTGGAAGAAACACGGAACCAGGTAAATCAGAGACTGATAGAATATCAGGAGAAAATGAAGAAGGTCTTTGACTCAAGACTTGTGCTGATAGGAATTTTCGTTGGAGACCTGGTTCTCAGGTGGGATGTTCGCAGAGCAGAAAAGGGCAAGCATGCTAAGTTTGATCCACTGTGGTTCGGTCCATTCAAAATAGTGAACCTAGGGAGAAATAATACTTTCATGTTAGAAAATCTACAAGGTGATCTGTTGGATGCTCCCGTGAATGGACAATTCCTTAAACACTACTTTCAGTACTGACTCAGGCAGTCCAGGCTTGGTGTATTTTATGTATATAATGTATGCAAGTGTGATTTCGATTTTGAAATGTAAATAATATAAATACGCTGATAAGTTTTGAAGAAAATATAAAGGGGTCTGAGGTCTGCGAGTTCTCGGCATGTCCGAGGATGAACATGTCGTCCCCAGTTGGAGCCAATGTTGTACAAGTCAGCCCCTTCATTCAGATTTGGGCTAAAGCCTCCTCTTTTCCCTTTACTGCTGCCCTTCCCGCACCGGAAATACATTGGACAGGGGCTAAAAGCCGCTCTGCAAAGTTATATAAGGCCTAGCCCTCTTTCTCCCCTAACTCTGCGCCTCCTTTTTTGCATGTAACCAAGCGCTGCCCCTTCGAGCGTTTATCGCAGATCGCATAATCGCGCCATCGCAAAAGCGCAGTTTCCCGTTTGCACTATCCCCAGCCATCGCATTTTTCGTTTTTGCGATCTGCGCTCGACTGATCATGCCCATCGCATAGCGCAGAACGCGGAATTTTGGTTGTTCCATTTCTCTCCCCCATCGCATTTTCTCCTTTTGCAATTTTGCGATATGTGCTCCGGGTCCCACCTCTAAAGTCTCTACTCCGTTGTTTTGTTATGGCTTTCCTTTGTAACTCCCCCAAAAGTTAATCTTCTAAGTTTTCGTATCATCACCGTTCTTCTGCCATTTTTCATTGTTTGCCTACATTTCATCCACTGTTCCTCCATTGTTCACATATTCTGGTTATGTGTCACACCTCAGCGTTTTTGTTTGAAATCTCCTCACCGCGTCATTCCAACATCCTCTCATATCTATGCCACCACTTCCGTTAGTCTCATTTTGTCCACTATCTCTGTCATTAGTTTTATTCAACAGGCCTTGGTTTTTGCAGGAACTTGTGGTGAGAACAAAATTAGCGGAAAATATCCGGAAGTCACTATGATGTGACCTCCATTAAAGAAAGGTACTTCGATCCATGGAACTCTCCAGAGAAAAATCAAAGGGGACGTATTTGGGCGGATGAAAACATTAATGCAGCAACAGATTATCAATGAAGAAGCAATAAATTCAGGGTCCAGCTCGAAAGAGGTTTTAAATTTAAATTCAAGAAATGAAGATCGAAAGTACCATGCACAGAGACGGGCGCCTCAAGGTTTTATTGCCGCAGATCTTCCTCCTCCAGAAAACAGCCGAATGTTTACATATTTTATTATTTATATCTTGCATATAAACAGTTTTCATTTTCAGTATTCATTTCCAGAAATAAATTGTAAAGTACAGTTAATTATGTTTAGTCGTTTCACAGTGTGGGCGTGAATGTTTTCCGCCACTTGATTCAAAATAAGTTATTAAATGCTTTCTATCTACCTCCTCCTCTAGAATTCTCTATCTCGTCTATAAAAGCTAAAAGAAAAGACATTGTAAGGGTTCCAGATTTCTATCAGCAAACTGTGCAGTGAAAAGGCTTTTGTATACATTCTGCAAAATTTCTGTATGAAGGTTCAGAGCCCGTAGGGTCTCAGTGAGGAGGGGTTATAACTGTAATGAGGATTCTGGTCTTTGGTATCTCACAGCATGTAACTTTTCTTATGTGTTAATACATTATCTCTTTTCATGCAAATTATCTTCTTGTATCATGTTCTAGAATGTGAGTGGCTCACTAGTTTGCAGCAAGGATTCATCTTAAGTGGTGCCCTTCTGGACTTAGTCAAGCGCTTTAAATAGGCCTAGAAGTGATATGCTGTTCCATGTTCACTCTTTCCATATTTTCTGCTATATTAGTGGCTTAAGGATTCGTAAATTGGTGCGCCCTTATGTGCCCGCTAATATCTTCTTATGTTTCCTCACTGCACTCACTTCCTGATATTTGATTTCTGTGATATATTATTTGAATCGGCCCTCTTTACAGTAAGCGGTCTCTTAACTATCTGATGCTTTCATGCTGAAGTTTTACATGATGTTTTTACATTATTCTAATCTTTGTATTAGTTTCTGAGAGAGAATGGTCCCGTTCAAAATCCAATTTCCTTGTTTTTAACAAGAGATAGTAGAGAGGCATTTGGAATGACAACCCAAGCTATATTACGTGTCTCCTTGCTATATAAGATGTCCTAGGCACTGGTCTATGGCAACTCTAGGCTGTCTCTAGGGGGGTGACAAAATCATCCACAACATGCGCTATTTTCAATTTTGCGATATGCGCTTTTGCGCCATTGCGCAATTTCCGCTTTTACGCTATTTACATAACTGCGATGACTTCATTTTGAGATATTGTGATATTGCGACATTGCGATATTGCGCAGCAAATCACAGATCGCAATGTCGCAGATTCATGTAGGCGCGTTGTCCAAAGGCAATCTTCCCATATATCAAATCTGTTACGCGCTTTAATGATTAAATTAAATGATTGGATTGACAATTAATGGTAAATGAGATTTTGTTTTGATTGAAAGTTGTTTCACGATTAAAATATTATATTTCATCTGTCTTCACATTTAAAACAGTCTCATCACCTTTCTTATGCCATTACTCTCATTTACTCGTAAAACGCAAGCACGAAGGAGCAAACGTCTATACAAAGCTTTCACTAAACGCTATGGGTAAGAAGGAGAAGAGCTCGAATTCTGAAAACAGAGAAATGGCTTCGTTGTATGCAGACACCGCTTGTAATAAGGATGTCGGTATATCCACTTGGGAAGGAATGTATAATCTGTTAGAAGAAGAAAATCCTGTGGTGGTGAAAATTGTGGCTACAGCAGGTTCTAGTAATACGTCTGAAGCAACCCTCAAAGAACTGGCTTGTTCATTTCTCCATAGGATAGCGGCAAGGCCGAGGATTCTCCCGTATACGGATATGGTGAAATGGGTGCTGGACAGCACTGATATTTCAGACAGGCAATTCAGAACTCCATCTGAAGAGCTAATTGGGTCATTTACCATAGAAGATCTGAGATTAATGTATAAGTTGCCAGAACCTCAGGCGACTTACAACAAACAATTCAGGGAATATTTTGCCAGAGAACATGCAAATTTGGTAGAATGCACAAAGGAGTGGACCAAAAGAAGTGAACCATTGAAGAAAAACAAACAAGGTATGTACAGCACGGGTTCACTTACCTCTCCTTATTGTTTTACTGCTGCCATGTTATGCAGGCTTTTTGGAAAGCCTGACATAAATATGATCTTACCCGAATGGCTTCCTTTGTTGAATGCGGCCATTAATTCTACAATTGTAGACTGGGCCAAAATCCTATCTGATAATTTGACCACTGCTATTTTTCACTACCGGTCCAAATGAAATGTTTCTCAGCGGGTCTATCCGCCTTTTTATTTATCTGCTTATGTCATGGATGCTATCTGTTATGTCTCTAAATTCCCTGTGATGGGTTGGCAATGGACTATCCACGATCCTTTGCCTATTCATGTGTACGATAAAGAACTATAGGAGTCTAATTTTGTCCCCCATTTTTACCAAATTTGTCATGGAATAATGCTGCCATTGTACAGAACATTGTATAATAAGGATGCCCCAAGGTTATCCTCAGAAACAGAGGTTGATATTCTCCCCGTCGCGAGATGGTTTGGAGAAGAATTGTTCACTTATATTAGGGTTTTTGGAAGTTATGCTTCTCCCCATGTGTTACCCCTATTTGTTCCAGATAGACTTGTAGCTCGGGAAATTGCTTATCAGACCTGTGGCCAGGGAGGTATAACAAAAGATTTAAAAGAGAAGAAAAAGGGCATTTGGCCACAATTTCCCGTAAAATGTGGAACATTTTCACTGTTTGATATCGGTCATGCATTTCAAGAGATAGGTAACATTACATGCCTACAGCTGTTAAAATTTTCGAGAAGATGATTCGACCCAAATGATATTATTAAGAATTTTACCAATGCAATCAGGGTAAGGGAATTTTCCGGGGAACAGGATCCTTTTGATGATATGTTCCAAGAAAGAAATTCATTCAAAGAAGTTCTGAATTCAGCTCAAGCGCAGTTATCTCCAGAGGAATTTCATGAATTCAAGCTTTACAGAGAAAGAAGACTAACTCCTATTCCTTTGGACAATCTACGCTTAGAGCCCGCAAGGGAGAAAACCCCTAGTGTTAGTCTTAACGGCAGTTCAAGTACAGATAAATCTAAATCTAAATCTGACAGAGAGACTTCTGAACATTCCAATAAGTCTAATGAAAAGGAAGATAAAATGGAAGAATCCACTAAAGATTTTGCACAATCAAAAGAACTTACTCAACATCAAATTTTGACTTCCCAACAAACAAATCCTCCTCCAACCAATGAACAACAACAGCCATTTATCATTGAATTAGACAAAGAATGGGAAACCTTCAACCAATTGATTAATGTAGAAGGACAGAATGTACAGACCCCTGTCCAGACAACCAAAGTTTTGAACACAGGAACAAGTAGCACAGTCACAGTGACAGAACACATACCAATCACACCCTCTTCTGAAATTGTGCTTAATGTAGAGGACATTACTCCTCTAGATGTATTCTACAGCCCAAAATACAAAGCAGTAGTGAAGAGACAGAGGAAAAAGAGAAAATTAGAAAGTACAATTGCTACTGAAGAAGAACAAGTAGATGTTTTGTGGAAAGATCCTGCTACAAAACCTACTCATAATCTGACTAAGTTATCTCAAATGACAGGAGCTTATGCTTCTGCAACAATTGATAAAGCATTTGAGATACAAATTTTTTTGAGTAAAAAAGAAGAACAGGTAAAAGCTCTGCAACAGCAATTGCAACAGGTACAGTCCAATAAGGAAGCACAATTGAAACTTGAAGAGTTACAACAACAACTTAAAGAAATGCAAATAGGACATCAAAAAAGCTTGGTTGATAAAGACAAACAAATACAGATTATCCAAGATCAGCATAAAGATGATCCTAAGCTTCCAGAATTCATTTCAGAAACCATCTCTTTGAACAATCAACTACTGCAACAAGAGGAAGTTTTTTGCCAAAAAATCTTGCAATGGAATTCTTTGTGCCAAGAGAGCGATAAAATCACAAATCATGTCGTAGATTTACGAAATTATTATGATTTGATTAATGAAAAGATCAATGATTATCTGGCATGGCAAAAGACAAAAGAAGGAAGAAAAGCTGGTGCACCCATTGTTAATGAAAACCATAAAGAAATATTGTTCAATAACTGGGATGCACAAATCAGAAGGGCAGAAAAGGCAGCAGAGGAGGCGGCTACAGTGGCAAACACTCTTACAGATTGTGTAAATGACAATTTACACAAAGCTAATTTGATTCCAGAAACTGTTCCAGGATATCTCCCACAGGAAAATCAATTGCAAACAGAATGGAGGCAAAAGGCAGAAGAAAGAGAGAAATCTATCCAAGGGCTGACAAGATTGAATTGGGACTCATACTGGATGTACTTGGTGAAGCCACACAGTCAGCACAGTGCACTTAATTGTATCATCAATGCTACAGAGAAGATTGCTCCTACGCTTGCCGACTCTGTCTTTTCAGGACAGTTGAATTCTGAAGTCGTTCAACCGCATCTTCTCAAAACTATGCTAGATGCCTGCAAGTTTAAAGATCAATTTCATAGATAGATAGATTTAGTTTTAATTTGACTGTATTTTAGCCTAGGAAAAGGACGGTCATTGAACCGAATCCTTAATTTTTGTAATAAACTATTTTTAGATTTAGTTAAGTAGTATTTAAACCCTTCTCATGCATTTAGAGAAGGGTCCTGGATCTTAATATTTTTTGACTTGGAGATAACATTTCTGTACTCCATTGTCTTATATATTTTTAAAAAGGATCACATCTGGTGATTTTCATGCGAAATTATCTTTAAAGTGTTGCATTTATGTACCTTGGAATTTTATTTTGCATTAGAGTTATTGGATTAGAGTATCACATTGCATTTGAAAGTCTTCAAGATGAATGAGGTATTTCTATCCTTTCACTATTGATTTCTTTTGTCTTATGATATTCGCTTTAAAATTGCTATCATTTATATATATTTGTTTTCACAACGCTTCCTTTTATATATCATTTCTGAGTATAATTGAAACGTTATCTTTCATAAGTGTATATAGATGGTCTACAATGATGAATGCAATATGCTAAAACAACTCTGTTTAATTTCTTAAACAGAGTTATCTTTATTTGTTTCTGCAAATTTCAATTTAAATAATAATACATTTTCATGGTTATTGTTAAATTTGAACAATCTTAAGTTGTATTCACATATAATTGCCCGGGTTAGTGTTAGAATTTCTTTACTAGTATTTAGTTTAAATTAGATAGTTTTATTTCAGTTAATTTAGTCCCATTTCCACCCATCCAAACCAATCCATTTAGTTATAAGGAAACTGGTCCTTTAAATCCAGTTGGAGCCACCATACCAAACGGAAAAGGAGCTGTCTTAAGGTCCCGACCGGGTGGTTTTCCCCGATGTTTGAAGCAGAGATTTTCTAGGCTTCAACATTTTTGGCGCTAGAAGGAGGGCCTGAGCTATGAATGGCAAGTAAATCTTTATCCATAAGCCATTCTGAGAGAAAAACACCCTCATTAACTTCTTCAATTTCTTCTGAAATTCAAAATCCTAGAGAAGAAATTGCAGAAAATATTCAGACACCCACTACCAAAATCTCAAAACATTCAGACAAACAACATCCCGAGTCTCCCGAAGTTCAAGATTTAATTCATAAATTGAAAGGATTCTCATTATCTCTAGAAGATTCTGAAATATCTGAAGGTAGTGTAACTTCAAAATTTGTTTCTTCAAAACCTCTTACTAGGCTTCAAAGTGAAAAACTTGGTATTTATCCAAAAGAATTCCCTTTACCTAGTAGAGTCAAGACAAGAAAAACTCAATCGGAATCAGTAAGTGATATAAGTTCAACATCTAATATTCAAATACCTATTTCCGAAATCCATTCTCAACAAAGTACAGTTGTTTCCACATCATCTCCTCAATCATCATCTCCACAAACATCATCCGCTCAATCATCATCAATCTCAACATCATCTATTCCAACAACTTCTATTCAAACACCACCAGTTTCTACTATCCCTCCAATAGTTGTTCCAATAATGGCACAGAGACCATGGTCTACTCCAGGGGCAGTCAACATGGCTGCACCTTTACATGATTTACCAGACAATCCTGGAAAATGGCTTCCAAAGTTTACCCCAGATCTTAACATTCAAGCTAAAGAACATATCAATAACTTTATGTCAAGTTATTTCATCAGGGAGGCAGGATCATGGTACTTTTCATTACCATCAGGATCCATAACAAGTTGGGACATTTTTGCAGATCATTTTTTAACCAAATTTGGAGATGACCGATCAATAGCAACTTTACTCAATGACCTCTCAAATTTGAAGATAGAACCCAAGGAACCCATTAAAGAATTCAATTCTACATTCAATAAACTCTTGAAAAAAATTCACACAGATTCACAGCCCAGTGAACAAGTCAGAATTGAATGGTACATAACTGCCTTACCCTCAAACATAGCAATTTTCGTGGACAGAGCTGCAAAGCCTACATTAGCTGAGAATATGAAAGAAGCTATTGCAGTGGAAAAACGAATTACTTCTCTAGAAAATAAAAATGCTATCGAGGAAAGAAAATCAAAGAAAATTAGCTTCAAAGATGATTCAAAGAAAAAGGCCAAAGATCCATACGACATGGAAGGTTTACAGAAAGTTCTTAAAACCATGTCAAATGAAATGGTTGAAATTAAAAAACAAGTGGCTGAAACTTCTACCAAGAAACCATTCCGAAATTTTAGAAGAAACCAAGTTGAATCTAAACCTCCTAATGCAATTTCTAATGCAGAATCAGAGGAAGAAGAAGAAGAAGAAGATACATCTATAGTATCAGATGAAGAAGATGAGAATGAAGAAATAGCTGAATTGAATGGAATGTGGGATTTTATTCTCCCTAATTCTGATAGTGAAGAAGCTATGCCTGTAAGTACTAGGAGTAAATCTACAGCAGAACCAGTGCAAACAGTTCCAAAAAAGAAAATTACAACTCCAAGTACCAAAGACAAATCCCCTGTAAAGAAAACTTCTCCATTACCTACTCAAAATCAGCCATCCTCTTCTAATCCTCCTACATCAACAGCAAAGACTTTAGTAGTATCAGATCCTATGGAATACAACATTGTCGAGGACATGAAAAAGATCAAAGCTAATATTTCTTTACATGAACTCAGCAAACTAAAACACCAGCAAAAGTTTTTATTGAAAGAATTAAATGCTACACCAATTGCTCCTTTATCAAGCGGTGTAGTTGCAAAAGAAGCGAGAGGAACTGGTAAGCCACCAGATAAGGTAGATGCTACTGATACTGTGCTCATTGGGGAAAAGTCAAATTCTCAAACTCCTCTTTTTCTTTTGACTTATGAGATGTACAATAAAAATCTGCACAATTGTTTGATTGATTATGGAGCTTCCTCCAATATAATGCCTACTTCTGTCTGTGCCAAATTGAATATCGAACCACAAAAATCAGCAGTTCATATCGTCCAATTGGATCGCTCTAAGGTTCAATTTGTAGGAGAAATCAATTCAGTTACTATCAGATTAGCTTCTGATCCTAGGATTGTCCAAAGAATTGATATTCTGATTGCTGATATTCCTGAATTCTATGGATTAATCTTGAGCAGGGACTGGTCTTCGAAACTTAATGGTTATATCTCGACTGATTATTCACATATGTGGCTTCCCTACAAAGGGAAACCAAATCAAATTAAAATTGAATGAGAAAAACATATGACGCATACTGTCACTGAATTCGAACAACCTAATGAGCCTGTGGCATTCAACAAAAATATCCTTGGAGGTTATTCTGCTGAATCATTTCTTGGAAACTTCGAAGCTCCTCAATCACCTTTTTTCTGTAAATACTTTTGTTTCTCAGATAGAAAATTTTTCACAATCTGATTCTTCCAGAATTGTAAATATTTCTGATGTAATTGTAGATAAGCCAATAGACAAATCTTTATTTTGGTCATTATATTTTGATGGATCGAAGTCTAGTGATGGAGCTGGAGTTGGATGCATCTTAATTGATCCAGATGGGGAGAAAACCATGTTGTCATGTAGGTTATAATTTGAGTGTACTAACAATACCGCAGAATATGAAGCCTTGGTTCAAGGACTTTATAAAGCTATAGGGTTAGATGTTAAATACTTGAAAGTCTTTGGTGATTTCGAAAATGTCATAAAACAAGTTAGGAATACTATTCATTGCCTTTCAGGACATCTTAAACACTATCAAACTCTAGTACAAGATCTCACCACTCATTTTTTAGCATTTAATATTTCTCCTATTCCTAGGAATCAGAATACATCAGCTGACTTGTTAGCTAATGTTGCATCTAAACTCCTACCTGCTGAAGATTGCAGTCCTGATAGATTTTCTGTAGAGTTGATTTTTCGTCCATCTGTCCCAGATAATGTTACAAATTGGAGAGTATTCTATCATGATCAAGATATTCTAAATTTCATGACCTCAAAGAAATCATATGATGAGAAAATTATTGACGAAGATGATCATGATTTACAAATTGCTTCAAAAGGTAATGAAAACCCCATTCCAAAATCTGTTGTTAAATTAGAGGATTTATATGACATTAAAGACAGATTCAAGAAAGTCACTAATACTAAACTTCAAAGATCTACCTTGAAGTTTGAATTAGTAAATCTTGGTTCTGATTCTAAACCTCAAAACGTTAACTTAGGACTCAATTTAACACCAGAGGAAAGGAATGCGTTCATTAAACTTCTCAACAAGTATAAAAACGTTTTTTCTTGGAATTATGATGATCTAAAAACGTATGATACTTCGATTATTCAACATAAAATTCCAATGCTTCCTGATATTAAACCTGTTCAACAGAAGTTGAGAAAGATCCATCCAAATCTCGAAAGTCAAATCAAATCAGAACTTAATAAACTTTTAAAATCCAAAATCATTTTTCCAGTCAGGCACTCCAATTGGGTTTCCAATATGGTACCTGTAAGGAAGAAGAATGGTGATATAAGAATCTGTATTGATTTCAGAAATTTAAATAAGGCATGTGTAAAAGACAATTTCCCATTGCCAACCATGGAACAGATACTTCAAAAGGTAGCTGGTTCTGAACTTATGTCTTTTCTCGATGGATTTTCGGGCTATAATCAAGTTTTAGTTCATCCAGATGACAGATTGAAAACAACTTTCAGAACAAAATGGGTAACTTATGCTTATCAGAAAATGCCTTTTGGTCTAATAAATGCAGGAGCAACTTTTCAAAGGACCATGGACATAGCATTTAAAGGTCTGATCAATAAATCAATTGTTGTTTATCTTGATGACATAACAGTATTTTCGAAAAAGAGAGCCAATCATCTACATGATTTAAAACAAATATTTGAAAGATGTAGAAGGTTTGGTATCTCCTTAAATCCAAAGAAATCTTTCTTTGCTTTAGATGAAGGAAAACTCTTAGGATTTTTTGTGTCAAAAGATGGTATATATATTGATCCAGATAGAGTGAAATAAATTTATGATATTTCTTTACCTCATAACAAAAAATCCATGCAATCATTTCTTGGACAGATCAATTTTGTTAAAAGATTTATTCCTGATTTTTCTTTTATTGTTTTACCTATGCAAAATATGATCAAGAAGAATTCAGTATTCAAATGGGGGCAGAAATATAAAGAAACCTTTGAGGCAATCAAACAAGCTATCATTAATGCACCAGCATTGAATACCCTGAATTTTTCTAAAGATTTTACTTTGTATACTCTGGCCACTGAAACATCCTATGCAGCTGTTTTAACACAACTCAATGATCAAGAAATCGAAGCACCAATTTCTTTCTTTAACTCAAATCTGCAAGGAGCTGAGCTTAATTATTCCGATGTTGAAAAACAAGCCTTTGCTGTGTTTAAATCAATCAAACATTTCAGACCTTTTCTCTTGAAAACACATACAAAAATCATTGTCCCATTCTCTGCAGTGAGGCAATTATTAATTCAAAAAAAAGTAGGAGAAAAGAGAGCTAACTGGGTAACAACCTTGCAAGAATATGATATTGATATTAAACCAGCTAAGATTTTTAGAGGACAAGGTTTTTGCAGATTATTGGCAGGAGCTCATAACATACCAGAAAATCAAGATTCAAATCAAGATATTCAAGTAAGTCAGATAAGTGTTATAGATTCTGAATCTCAGTATGCTGATCTTATCTATTACTTGAAAAATGGGTATTCTCCTTCTAATCTCAGCTATAAGAGTAAACGCGCTTTAAGGTTAAAGGCTATTAAATATGAGATCATTGATAATGTGTTATTTAGAAAAAATTATGATTCAATTTTATTAAGATGTCTTGAAAAGACTGAAGCTGAAAAGGTTTTGCAGGAATTGCATGATGGACCAGCAAGAGGTCATTTTGGAGGTGATACCACAGCTCAGAAAATAATTCGTGCTGGTTATTACTGGCCTACCCTTTTTAAAGATATGCATGATTACGTAAGGAAGTGCCGAATTTGTCAAACTGCAAGTGGAAGACAAAGGAAACCATCTTTTCCTTTGCAACCAGTGACTATTGAGCAACCATTCGAACAGTGGGGGCTTGACATTATTGGTGAGATAGTACCTCATTCTTCCAAACGGCACAAGTACATCCTTACTGCAACTGATTACTTTACAAAATGGGTAGAGGCAATCTCGTTGAAGGTAGCCAATTCTGATGCAATTATTGATTTCATAGATCAATTCATCATAACCAGGTTTGGTGTACCTCAAGCTCTTGTCTTTGATAATGCATCTTACTTCTCTGGAAACAGTTTAATAGAATTTGCAGTCAAAAGAGGTTTTAAATTAAAATATTCAGCAAATTATTGTCCACAAGGTAATGGTTTGGCTGAATCCACTAATAAAAACCTTATCAAAATTATTAAAAGGACAATTGATCAAAATCAAAAGAATTGGCACAAATCTTTAATCTTTGCGTTATGGGCTGATTGTATCACTGAAAAAGCTTCAATAGGGACTTCACCTTTCAATCTGGTATATGGAAAAGAAGCTGTGATACCATCAAATTTAACTCTTCCATCATTAGCCCTAGTGCAATTTATTGAAGAAAATCCTTCTTCATCCATTCAATTGAGATATGATCAAATCCTTAAATTAGAAGAAGATAGGAATAAAGCAAAAACTACTCATGAAAAACATCAACAACTTATAAAATCTTCTTTTGATGCAAGTTCTATCGGCTCAAAAGTTTTGTCAATTGGTGATCTTGTTCTGAAATGGGATAAAGCACACGAAGAAAAAGGTAAACATACCAAATTTCAGAAAATGTGGCTTGGACCATTTCAGATCATTGAGAAGATAAGCTCAAATACATTCATACTCCAAGATCTAACGGGTAAGAGAGAATCTCTTCTTGTAAATGGGCTTATCTTGAAGAAATTCTTTTCATAAGAAGGTAACCCCTTCTTAACTGTACATATTCCTTTTTGCAGAATTTTGATTGTTTTTTGTTTTTGCAAATAAAGGTTGTTAATGAGTCTCTGATTGACTGTTTACTATTTAAGAAAATTTCTTCAGAAGAATATTATAAATATTTATTTTGTGTAAATAAGAATTTTTAAAAGTAATGATCACAGTTTTTTTTTGAATAGTTTAAAATAAGATGTTAAACTTTGAAAGATTATTCCAATCATTTGTATGATCTTTTGAAAACTTGAGAAGAATGTAAATCATCATAAGTTTATTAAGCAGAGAAAGGTTATCTGTAAAAGTAAAGATTTTTCAAAAGTTTTGGAACTCAAAAAACTCTGAAAATTGTCATCCATTGATTCTTAAAGATAAAACTATTTCACCCCATCGATTTAAGTTGTGATTTTTTAGAATGTAATTCTAAGAAATTATACGAAAATTTTAAGAGATAAGAGGTCTCATTGCGAGCCGACTTACCATGTTCATAAGGAGTAATAAAACTGACATTACCATTACTGCATACCAAAACAAGGTAATGGCTTATAAATATAAGACAAGGGGTTTCATCACGAGCCAGCTTGTTCAGTTTAATTGCAATTAGTGAATGGCATTGTTATTAACTGGCTGCCAAACCAGAACAATGGCTCTTAAAATAAAAATAAATAAAAGACAAAAACATGAGATAATAGGTCTTATGAATTTATCTTTTAAAAATTCATAATTTTATTTGGATGGGACAATGAATGGTTAATGGTTTAAAGGTAACCCTGTCGAGACTATGAACGTTTGCTGGCAGCATAGGCAATACCTATGGCAATAGAGTATATTATAAAACCAAAACTTGGAGAGATCCACTTACTTCATTATTAACACCAATCAAAGCTTGAGATAACCCAAAATGTTTTTATTCTTAAAGAATTAGAAAGAAATTATGAAATGATTTTTATTTATTTTTCATAGTTACATTTTATTTGAATTATCCTAAGATAGTTTTCATTATTTTTAAAAATCTTTACTTACTAAAGATAGAATGTTCATTTTATTTTTTTTCAGAGATAACTGTTTCTTTCAGTGAATCGCCAATTGTTGTGACCAGCAACAACCCCCCTTTTTATTTATTATTAGTAATAATACTAAATAAATGGGGACCCTTAGTTAAAAAATCCAAAAAATCAATTAGGATTTGTTTTCCTTTTCAAATAAAACTTTCTATCATAAACTTATAGAAATCCCTTAGAAAGAACATTAAGAAACACTTAAGTTTATGATAGATTATAATAAAATTGCTCTTTAAACAAAATAGCGCATCCATAGCAAAATGATATATATCTTTTATAAAACTGAAAATGCGATTTTGCGCTTTTGCGATAATGCGACCCTAAAAGCCTATACAATAAACGTATTGATCGCAGATCGTATAGCACAAAAAACATAAGTGATTAATGAATATCTTTTGCGCTATTTGCAATTTTGCGCTTTTGCGAGATTTGTGATATGCGCTTTTGTGCTATTGTGCAATTTCCGCTTTTGCGCTATTTACCTAACTGCGATGGCTTCATTTTGCGATATTGCGATATTGCGACATTGCGATATTGCGATATTGCGCAGCAAATCGTAGATCGCAATGTCGCAGATTCATGTAGGCGCGCTATCCAAAGGCAATCTTCCCATATATCAAATCTGTTATGCGCTTTAATGATTAGATTAAATGATTGGATTGAAAATTAATGGTAAATGAGATTGTGTTTGAATTGAAAGTCGTTTCACGATTAAAATATTATGTTTCATCCGCTTTCACATTTGAAATAGTCTCATCACCTTTCTTATGCCATTACTCTCATTTACTCGTAAAACGCAGGCACGAAGGAGCAAACGTCTATACAAAGCTTCCACTAAATACTATGGGTAAGAAGGAGAAAAGCTTGAGTTCTGAAAACAAAGAAATGGCTTCGCTGTATGCAGACACCGCTTGTAATAAGGATGCCAGTATATCCACTTGGGAAGGAATGTATAATCTGCTAGAGGAAGAAAACCCTGTGGTGATGAAAGTTGTAGCTACAGCAGGTTCCAGTAACACGTCTGAGGCAACCCTTAGGGAACTAGCTTGCTCATTTCTGCATAGAATAGCAGCAAGGCCAAGGATTCTCCCATATACGGACATGGTAAAATGGATGCTGGACAGCACTGATATTTCAAACAGGCAATTCAGAACTCCATCTGAAGAGCTAATCGGGTCATTTACCACAGAATATCTGAGATTAATGTATAAGTTGCCAGAACCTCAGGCGACTTACAACAAACAATTCATGGAAGATTTTGCCAGAGAACATGCAAATTTGGCAGAATGCACAAAGGAGTGGACCAAAAGAAGTGAACCATTGAAGAAAAAAAAACAAGGTATGTACAACACGGGTTCACTAACCTCTCCTTATTGTTTCACTGCTGCCATGTTATGCAGGCTTTTTGGAAAGCCTGACATAAATATAATCTTACCCGAATGGCTTCCTTTGTTGAATGCGGCCGTTAATTCTACAATTGTAGACTGGGCCAAAATCCTATCTGATAATTTGACCATTGCTATTTTTCACTAACGGTCCAAACGAAATGTTTCTCAGTGGGTCTATCCGCCTTTTTATTTATCTGCTTATGTCATGGATGCTATCTGTTATGTCTCTAAATTCCCTGTGATGGGTTGGCAATGGACTATCCACAATCCTTTTCCTATTCATGTGTACCATAAAGAACTATGGGAGTCTAAGTTTGTCCCCCATTTTTACCAAATTTGTCATGGAATAATGCTGCCATTATACAGAACATTGTATAATAAGGATGCCCCAAGGTTATCCTCAGAAACAGAGGTTGATATTCTCCCCGTCGCGAGATGGTTTGGAGAAGAATTGTTCACTTATATTAGGGTTTTTGGAAGTTATGCTTCTCCCCATGTGTTACCCCTATATGTTCCAGATAGAATTGTAGCTCGGGAAATTGCTTATCAGACCTGTGGCCAAGGAGGTATAAAAAAAGATTTAAAAGAGAAGAAAAAGGGCATTTGGCCACAATTTCCCGTAAAATGTGGAACATTTTCATTGTTTGATATTGGTCATGCATTTCAAGAGATAGGAAACATTACATGCCTACAACTGTTCAAATTTTCGAGAAGATTATTCGACCCAAATGATATTATTAATAATTTTACCAATGCAATCAGGGTAAGGGAATTTTTTGGGGAACAGGATCCTTTTGATGATATGTTCCAAGCAAGAAATTCATTCAAAGAAGTTCTGAATTCAGCTCAAGCGCAGTTATCTCTAGAGGAATTTCAAGAATTCAAGCTTTACAGAGAAAGAAGACTAACTCCTATTCCTTTGGACAATCTATGCTTAGAGCCCGCAAGGGAGAAAATCCCTATTGTTAGTCTTAACGGCAGTTCAAGTACAAATAAATCTAAATCAAAATCTGACAGAGAGACTTCTGAACATTCCAATAAGTCTAATGAAAAGGAAGGTAAAATGGAAGAATCCACTAAAGATTCTGCACAATCAAAAGAAATTACTCAACAACAAATTTTGAATTCCCAACAAACAAATCCTCCTCCAACCAATGAACAACAACAGCCAGTTATCATTGAATTAGACAAAGAATGGGAAACCTTCAACCAATTGATTAATGTAGAAGGACAGAATGTACAGACCCCTGTCCAGACAACCAACGTTTTGAACACAGGAACAAGCAGCACAGTCACAGTGACAGAACACATACCAATCACACCCTCTTCTGAAATTGTGCTTAATGTAGAGGACATTCCTCCTCTAGATGTATTCTACAGCCCAAAATACAAAGCAGTAGTGAAGAGACAGAGGAAAAAGAGAAAATTAGAAAGTACAATTGCTACTGAAGCAGAACAAGTAGATGTTTTGTGGAAAGATCCTGCTACAGAACCTACTCATAATCTCACTAAGTTATCTCAAATGATAGGAGCTTATGCTTCTGCAACAATTGATAAAGCATTTGAGATACAACTTTTGTTGAATGAAAAAGAAGAACAGGTAAAAGCTCTGCAACAACAATTGCAACAGGTACAGGCCAATAAGGAAGCACAATTGAAACTTGAAGAGTTACAACAACAACTTCAAGAAATGCAAATAGGACATCAAAAAAGCTTGGCTGATAAAGACAAACAAATACAGATTATCCAAGATTAGCATAAAGATGATCCTAAGCTTCCAGAATTCATTTCAGAAACTATCTCTTTGAACAATCAACTACTGCAACAAGAGGAAGTTTTCTGCCAAAAAATCTTGCAATGGAATTCTTTGTGCCAAGAGAGCGATAAAATCACAAATCATGACGTAGATTTACGAAATGATTATGATTTGATTAATGAAAAGATCAATGATTATCTGGCATGGCAAAAGACAGAAGAAGGCAGAAAAGCTGGTGCACCCATTGTTAATGAAAACCATAAAGAAATATTGTTCAATAACTGGGATGCACAAATCAGAAGAGCAGAAAAGGCAGTAGAGGAGGCGGCTACAGCGGCAAACACTCTCACTGATTGTGTAAATGATAATTTACACAAAGCTAACTTGATTCTAGAAACTGTTCCAGGATATCTCCCACAGGCAAATCAAATGCAAACATAATGGAGGCAAAAGGCAGAAGAAAGAGAAAAATCTATCCAAGGGTTGACAAGATTGAATTGGGACTCATACTGGATGTACTTGGTGAAGCCACACAGTCAGCACAGTGCGTTTAATTGTATCATCAATGCTACAGAGAAGATTGCTCCTACGCTTGCCGACTCTGTCTTTTCAGGACAGTTGAATTCCGAAGTCAGTCAACCGCATATTCTCAAAACTATGCTAGATGCCTGCAAGTTTAAAGATCAAGTTCATAGATAGATAGATTTAGTTTTAATTTCATTGCATTTTAGCCTAGGAAAAGGACGGTCATTGAACCGAATCCTTAATTTTTGTAATAAACTATTTTTAGATTTAGTTAAATAGTATTTAAACCCTTCTCATGCATTTAGAGAAGGGTCCTTGATCTTAATATTTTTTGACTTGGAGATTGCATTTCTGTACTCCATTGTCTTATATATTTTTAAAAAGGATCACATCTGGTGATTTTCACGCGGAATTATCTTTGAAGTGTTACATTTCTGTACCTTGGAATTTGATTTTGCATCAGAGTTACTGGATTAGAGTATCACATTGCATTTGAAAGTCTTCAAGATGAATGAGGTATTTCTATCTGTTCACTGTTGATTTCTTTTGTCTTATGGTATTCGCTTTAAAATTGCTATCATTTATATATATTTGTTTTCACAACGCTTCCTTTTATATATCATTTCTGAGTATAATTGAAACGTTATCTTTCATAAGTGTATATAGATGGTATACAATGATGAATGCAATACGTTAATACAACTCTGTTTAATTTCTTAAACAGAGTTATCTTTATTTGTTTCTGCACATTTCAATTTAAATAATAATACATTTTCATGGTTATTGTTAAATTGGAACAATCTTAAGTTGTATTCACATATAATTGCCCGGGTTAGTGTTAGAATTTCTTTACCAGTATTTAGTTTAAATTAGATAGTTTTATTTCAGTTAATTTAGTCCCATTTCCACCCATCCAAACCAATCCATTTAGTTATAAGGAAACTGGTCCTTTAAATCCAGTCGGAGCCACCATACCAAACGGAAAAGGAGCTGTCTTAAGGTCCCAACCGGGTGGTTTTCCCCGATGTTTGAAGCAGAGCTTTTCTAGGCTTCAACAAGAGTTTTGATAGAACTGTTGGTTTAGCTTGCGGAAGCACCAAGAGCTCAACAGAATGTGTATAAAAACCATTGAAAGGTCAAGACAGAACCCTGAGAGTAAGAGGTGGAACCGAGATTTGAGCAGTGAAAACCTATGGATTTTGGGGTTAAATCTTATGGTAGCATCGTATTAAAGTAAGAATGAAACACGAGTTTATATGTTAAGGAAAAAATAAGAAGTAAAACCTTTGAATGGAGTATATCTATATATGTATATATTGAATGCCGAAGTATGTATATATATGTATATAACAAAGGTGCGAAGGATTTGAAGCGGAACCATGAGTGCAAGCGGAACCCTAATTGTGAACAGTGAAACCAGAGATATGTAAACTGGCAGTATTGTGCAGTGTAAAAAATGGTAAGTGAATTTTTCATTTTGAACGCGATCTATGTCTTCAATCAACACGTGTCCTAAGGCGGTTTTACCAAACAAATTTTATCGTTTTCATTTGAATGGTTAAAGCTTGGCTCAATAAAAAACGCGATATTGTATGGCATCCGCTGGATCAGTGGAGTCGATGCAATAAAATGTCCACCGTTGGATGCGAGAGGCGTGTTAATGGAGGTGGACCCCGGGAACATATATGTATTAAAATATGCGTCGGGTTTGATATCTATTGCAATATTTGATATATATTAAAGTTGAGTGCACATATAAGAATGGTTTATGTGCAAATTATATGTTTGATGCATGTTGATACATTATGTTATGCCAAGGGTTAAAACCATGGTCGAGGATTGACTTAGGCTTTGATATACATATGACAAGAAGGCCAGGCATTCATTTTTAACGAAGGTTATTTAACCAAGTAGTATGGTAAGACAATCAAAAAAATGTTTTTTTTTTCGATCGTGAATAAGTTAAAAGGGAACTTGGCACATGTGTAAGAAATTTTCAATATTGTTAATATATAGCGAGCGCATGTAGTCGTGATGGTAAGGTTAATACTTTAATGTTTATTTTAAAAAAATTAGGAGGTGCGGACCTTATCAAACATTATATATATATGTGTGTTCAAAGGGCGCTGTCATTTGAAATGTATTAAAAGTGCAGACTTTATTAAACATAGGTGGGACCCGAGTCATGAATTGCATTGGAGAAAATTTTGGCAGCGAAACGTGTTGACAAGAGTACCGATTGATATATGGACCCAATGGATCATTGAACCATGATTCATATGTGTGTTTGAGTTTCGAAACAAAGAAAACCTTCGCATTGGAGCGATTCATCGGATCAGCAAAATGAAGTGAACAGTAAATCATCGCATCGAGATTATTTAGTTGTGATTAATCGCATCAAAAAATAGAGCAGAAGGGTTTATAAAACTGTGGGGCCCAAATATTTTAGAGGTTAGCGTTGGTTGTTCATTAATATAAAACCCAAGGTTTATTAAGAAGGTTTTATAACATTTGATTGGGGAGCAGATATTTGTTTTATGAGAATGAAAAATCCGGGATGTATATTTAATGAGTCTAAGCTTTTATTTTAAATACGAAACCAAAGGTTATATCTTTGATTGTTGAGGTAATATTTCATGATAAATATTGTGAGTACAGATATATCTGTTTTGTTAAAAAGGTTTTATAATATTGCAGAGAGTTATTTATGTTCGATTAAAAGACAGTTGTAGAGGCAACAATTATACAACTGCAATGAACAGGGAAAATAAATATAGTGAAACGAAAAAGAGAGTGGTTGCTGTTGATGAAAAGAGAGAGAAAAACAGAGAGAGCAGTTTTTTTAAAATGATTCAAAATTTATACTGTAATTGAATGAAAATTTTTAATTGTTTTACATTGTTTGTGATGTAATTGGCAAGTCTGCAGAGAAAGAAAAAATCCCACTGTAAATTTGAAATGGATACATTTTTTTGAGTAAATTGATAAAAGAGAAGAAAATGCAGAATTGAAGAAAAAGAGATAATCAAATAGATGTGAAGATTCGAGTAAAGTAAAAAAAAATGTATAGAACAAGAGTTGGTATCCAAGGTAAATCAGCAAGTGTTTCTTCTATGAAAAGTGAGGGAGTTGAAGCTTCCTTGCAAGTTGTAGCTTGCAGAATTCGAGGTTGAAGCCTCCTGTAGGTTGGTGCTTACAGAAAATTAGTGGTGAGAAGGAGTTGGAGCTTGCATTTACATCACAACATTAATAAGATGTGGTTTTCTCCCTTTATGGGTTTCCACGTATATCTGTTGTCTCTGTGTGTGATGTCTATGTGTTGATATGGTTATTCAACCTGCTTAATACTTACTGCTCTCATAATAAGTCTGTTGTTAAATTATCTTAACATTTATGCACATATAAGTTTGTTTCCATATAAAATTGATCATGAAGTTAAATTTTAAATAAGTTTAATTGAAAGTTTTTAAAAGTTCATGAAGGTGCTAAACTGATTCACCCCCCCTCTCAGTTTAACTAAGGTTTCAACAATTGGTATCAGAGCAATTTCCTTTTTGTAGCAGTTTAACAACTGAAAGGAGATCCTAGGTTCTTGGGATGGCTAGTTAAGAAGGATCCTCAACAAACAAATCCCCTTTTTTCACTGGTGCAAATTATGCCTTCTAGAAAATCAGAATGAGAACATACATAATGTCCTTAGGAATATAAGTTTGGGCTACTCTGGAATTTGGATATGACCTTAAGGGAAATGTCTTAGAGAAAGAAGCCAAACAAGATTTTGTGGCTAATGAAAAGGCAATGAATGAAATTTTGAATGGACTGTGTGAGGAAGAATTCATCAAAGTAATGCACAACAAGACTACAAAATAAATGTGGGAAACTCTAGAAAATATTCTTGAGGGAGACAAAAAGGTGAAGACAGCTAAACTTCAAGTCTATAGAGCCCAGTTTGAAAATTTAAGATGAATGACAATGAAGACATTGCTAGTTTCTTTTTAAGAGTTGTAGAAATTGTCAATAATATGAAAGCACTAGGTGAAACCATGCAAGAATGTGTAATTTTTCAAAAGATCCTAAGATCTTTGCCATCTAGCTTTAATCCCAAGGTCTCTGCCATAGAAGAAACAACAGATTGGGAAACCTTGACCATGAACCAGCTTCTTGGAAATCTAACAGCTTATGAGATGAGACTACCACAGAGGAAGTCAAATGTAAGGGAGGCAGCCTTTAAGGCAAAGAAGAAGAAAGAAGAAAAAGAAGATATATGCTCCTGTTCTGATGAAGAAGAGGCTAAATTTATCAGGAAGTTGGATAAAGGTGCAGGTAAGTATAAAGGTAAAATTCCATTTAAATGTTTCAAATGTGGAAGAGTTGGAAACTATGCTTCTAAGTGTCCTTATAAGAAAACAAAGAATCATGCTCAGGAATCAGAGAAGACCATATCTAAGAACTGGCAGAAAGGGAAGATATTCAATAGAAAATATTTCTATGCTCAGAAAGACAGCAGTGCATCAGAAGACTCAGCTGAATTCTCAAGTGAATAAGGAACATCATAATTTTTTTTTATGGATATAGAAGAGCTGGAATAATGTCTTCTAGAAGATGAGGAAGAAGGTGAAGTGGACCTTGATGGGGAGCTAATAAGTGCCTTGGAGGAAATTGACAGACTAAAACTGAAGTGCAAAAAACAGAAAGACATTCTTCTCAAATATGTAAGAGAGGAACAAAATTCAGAAGCCCTCATTCAATTGAAAGTAGAGCTTGAAGAAGCCAAGAAGGTAGAGGATATTCTACTTAAGCAAATCAAGGATAAAACTCAGGAACAAGAGAAGTTGGAAGAAGAAGTAGTTTTCTTAATGAAGAAATTAGAAAATGCCCAGAGGAAAATAGATACTTCTCAAATGACAAGCTCTGGTAAGTTGAATGAGATTCTAGATGCTCAAAGATCTCCTCTGATAAAAACTAGGATAGGCCATGAAGGAGAATCAAGAAAAGGCAAAGAAAAATAAAACAAAAATATAATTTTTGTAAAAGCAGATGAGAATATCCAAGCAGCTCAGAAGATTTCAAAAGAAGAAGAATCTTGCAATAAAGTAGATAAAAATCAAGAGGAAGCTCAAATGAAAAAGGATGAAATAAATAAACTGTCCACTGAAAAAAGTTTGTATACTCCTGAATATGCCAAATTTGGAAGTCATCAAAGGAGATTTTTTCCTCCTATGAAAAATTCCACTTGTTATGCCTGCCACAAATTGGGACATATTGTTGCATATTGTCATACAAGAAGAATAAATACAAACCAGCAAAGGACACAAACAGTAAATTTTTTTACTTAAGCAGGAAAATGGAGAAGACAACCTTTTATCAGGTATGAAAATTGTTTTTATGGATACTATTTTTATTGTAATGAATTTGGCCATAAAATCATAGAATGCAGAAAATATGGACAAATACTGATGTTCAAAACCTCAAGGAGGTTTATGAATCATGGAGAGTTTACTCCTACTTATAATTCTACTAAATATATATCCAAATGTTGTGTATGCAATAAAAGTGGACATATGTCTTCCAAATGTCCTCTAAGAGAATATGCTTTATCATCCCAGAAAAGGTACCAAACAAGAGGATGCTTGCAGTGGAAAAAGAAGGTGAATAAATGTGACTTGGCTCTAATAGCTCAAGATCTAAAAATCCAATGGTATTTGGACAACGATTGCTCAAAGCATATGTCTAGAGATAGAAGAAAGTTTATAACCTTTGATGAAAAGAAATCTGGAAATGTTACTTTTGGCAATGATAAAGCAGGAAAAATAAAAGGAAGAGGCTCAGTCAGTCTGGACAATGGCAGAGGAAAAGCCCAGGATGTACTATTTGTGGATGGGCTGAAAGCAAATCTCTTGAGTGTTAGTCAAATGTGTGATAAAGGCTGTGAAGTTATTTTTAGAGCACAAGACTGTGAAGTGAGATCAAGCACCACTGGAAAAACCCTGATCAAAGGTGTTCGAACAGAAAGCAATGTCTATGTAGTAAAATAAGAAAATGAAGCATGTCACCTTAGCAAATTTGAGGAGTATTGGTTATGGCATAGGAGATTGGGACACCTAAAATTTGATCATATCCTAAGTCTAAGAAAAATAATGTAGTCAGAGATATGCCAGCCATAAAGAAGCCTTCAAATACAATATGTAGATCCTGTCAGCTAGGTAAGCATACCCGTACATCCTTCAAAACCAAAGAGAAGCTATCTACAAGCAGACATCTTCAACTTGTTCACATGGATCTATGTGGACCTTCGAGAACTAAAACACCAAGTGGAGAATCCTATTTCATGCTAATAATAGATGATCTTTCCAGAATGACATGGGTTTCATTTCTCAAGCACAAATCGGAAGCACTTGAGAAATTCAAAATATTCAAGGCTTTGGCATAAAATCAAACAGGATGCAAGCTAAAGTGCATCAGATCAGATAGAGGGAGTGAATTTACAGATTATGATTTTGGAGATCTGTGCAATGAGCATGGGATAAAGCAACAGTTCACAATTGCAGGAACACCTCATCAAAATGGAGTGGCAGAGAGACAAAACAGGTCTGTACAACAAATTTACAGAGACATGATGCAAGAAAGTAACATTCCTCAAATATTTTGGGCAGAAGCAGTACACACAATTGTGCATATCCTAAACAAAGTTCATTTAAGACCAAATAGTGACAAGACTCCTTATGAATTATGGCATGGTAAACCAGCATCAATCAAGCATTTTAGAGTTTTTGGAAGTAAGTGTTTTATAAAAAATAATGATGAAAATCTGGGAAAGTTTGATGCAAGAGCAGATGAAGGAATATTCATAGGATATGCATCCAAGAGTAAAGGTTACAGGTGCTACAAAAAAATACTTCACAAAATTGTAGAAAGTATTAATGTAAGATTTGATGAAGAACTATCAGACAAGATAAGAAGTACAGATTGCAACAATCCTCTAGAATATCATGAAGAAGAGAATCAAGATGATGATGAAATAAACAAGCCAATAGAAGATACTGACCTGAGATCAAAAAGCTCCTCAAGATACACTCAGAAGAACCATCCAGAAGATCAATTCATTGGGGACAAGAGTGTAGGTGTACAAACAAGAAGACAACTAACTGAACAGACTAAAGAGGTATACCTAGCAATGTTGTCACAAATGGAGCCAAACAAGTTTGAAGAAACCATCAAAGACAAACATTGGGTGAATGCCATGAATGAAGAATTGGACCAAATTGAGAAGAACAACACTTGGGAACTAGTTCCAAGACCCAGTGAGAAAAATGTCATTGGCTCAAAATGGGTATTCAAAAATAAGATGAATGAACAAGGACATGTAATCAGAAATAAAGCTATACTTGTGTGCAAGGGATATTCATAGGTTGAAGGACTTGATTATGATGAAAAATTTGCCCATGTAGCTAGAATGGAAGCTATCAGACTATTTTTAGCTTTTGCTTGCTACCATGACTTCAAGGTATACCAAATGGATGTGAAGTCTACCTTCCTGAATGGAGATTTAGAGGAAGAAGTCTACATGGAGCAACCGGAAGGCTTCTGCTTAACAGATAATGTAGACTATGTTTGCAGATTAAAGAAAGAATTATATGGGCTGAAACAAGATCCTCGAGCATGGTATTCAAGGCTGGACAAATACTTGCAAAAACAAGGGTTCAAGAAATGAGGCGTAGACAACAACTTGTACATAAAAGCAAATGAAAATGAGCTTCTGATTGTAGTAGTGTATGTAGATGATATCATGTTTGGAAGCAGCAAAGATGAGTTAACAAAAGGATTTGCTAAAGAGATGAAATCAGAATTTGAAATGTCTATGATTGGAGAACTCACCTTCTATCTAGGACTACAAATTCAACAAAAGAGCACAGGCACATTTATCTCACAAGAAAAATACTTAAAAGAGAAGCTGAAAAGGTTCAAAATGGAAGATTGCAAACCTGTGTCAACTCCCATAACTACTGGATGCAAGATTTGTGTAGATGATGGAACAATCGATGTAGATCAAAAAATTTACAGATCCATGGTTGGAAGTCTACTATACCTAACAAATTATAGGCCAGACATTGTGCTTGTTGTAGGACTTATGGCAAGATATCAAGCAACACAAAAAAAAAATCACTTACTAACAATTAAAAGAATATTCAAATATTTACAAGGGACTGCACATTATGGGCTATGGTATCCAAAAGGCAAAAACATCATTTTGACATCATATACAGATGTAGATTGGGCCAGCTGTGTTGATGACAGGAAAGGCACGAGTGGAGGTGCATTCTATTTAGGAGAAAATCTGCTGGCATGGCTAAGCAAGAAACAAACATCTATTTCTCTATCTATAGTAGAAGAAGAATACATAGTAGCAGTAGCATGTTGCACACAAGTCATGTGGATGAAACAATCCCTCCAAGATATGAAGGTTAGCATTGATGAACCTATCTCTATCAAGTGTGATAATACAAGTGCCATAAGCATATCAAAAATTCATGTGCTTCATTCAAAAACTAAACATATTCCAATCAAGTATCACTTTCTTAGAGAACAAGTAGCTCAAAAATTAGTGAAGTTGGAATATGTACCAACAAAAGAACAGACATCAGATATATTTACAAAACCTCTTGCTAGAGAACCATTTGAATATCTGAGAGATAGACTAGGGGTAGTGTCTGTAGATGCTACTCTCTGATATAACGATAAAGCATCATTTCAGGGGGAGAATAGAAGAGACAACATCATTCTAGGGGGAGATCCACAAAGAGCATGAAACAGGTCCTCAAGATCAAAATATCAGCCCTTTTCCGTTGACGTCAAAGGGGGAGGAAAAACTATGGCAGAGAATAGCTATAAACAGGCAGCAATGTTATTGCCATCAATGCCAAAGGGGGAGACTATTAGAAGTGTTGTCATTGATGGCAAAGGATAGTAGCAGAGGCAAAGAAGAATATAGTGACAGGGGTTTAGATTTGAGTCATTAATGCTCATCCTAAGGCAGCTTTCATAAATAGACACAGCAAGGGCTTCGAAGAATTCGCTCATCCTAAGGCAGCTTTCAGTTTCGGAAAATCTCAAGTAAAAACCTAGAATGCGCATTTAGATTTCTGATAGAACTATTGGTTTAGCTTGCGGAAGCACCAACAGTGCAAGAGAATGTGTATAAAAACCATTGAATGGTCAAGACAAAACCCTAAGAGTAAGAGGTGGAACCGAGCTTCGAGCAGTGAAAACCTAATGGAGTTTGGGGTTAAATATTATGGTAGCGTCATATTAAAGTAAGAATGAAACACGGGTTTATATGTTAAGGAAGAAATAAGAAGTAAAACCTTTGAACAGAGCATACCTATATATGTATATAACGAAGGCCGGAGTATGTATATATATGTATATAATAAAGGCGTGAAGGATTTGAAGCGGAACCATGAGTGCAAGCAGAACCCTAATTGTCAACAGTGAAACCAGAGATACGTAAACCAGCAGTATCGCGCGGTGTCAAAAATGGTAAGTGGATTTTTCATTTTGAACGCGATCTATGTCTTCAATCAACACGTTTCCTAAGGCAGTTTTACAAAACAAATTTTATCGTGTTCATTTGAATGGTTAAAGCTCGGCTCAATAAAAAACGCGATATGGTATGGCATCCATTGGATCATTGGAGTCGATGTGATAAACTGTCCACCGGGATGCCAGAAGCGTGTTAATGGAGGTGGACCCCGGGAACATATATGTATTAAAATATGCGTCGGATTTGATATCTATTGCAATATTTGGCATATATTAAAGTTTAGTGCGCATATAAGAATGGTTTATGTGTGAATTATATGTTTGATGCATGTTGATACATTATGTTATGCCGAGGGTTAAAACCAAGGTCAAGGATTGACTTAAGCTTTGATATACATATGACAATAAGGTCAGGCATTCATTGTTGACAAAGGTTATTTAACCAAGCAGTATGGTAAGACAATCAAAAAAATGTTTTTTTTTTTTTTTTTTTTTTTTAATCGTGAATAAGTTAAAAGGGAACTTGGCACATGTGTAAGAAATTTTCAATATTGTTAATATATAGCGAGCGCATGTAGTCGTGATAATAAGGTTAATACTTTAATGTTTATTTAAAACAAAGTAGGAGGTGTGGAACTTATCAAACATTATATATATGTGTGTGTGTGTGTGTGTGTGTGTTCAAAGGGCGTTGTCATTTGAAATTAAAAGTGTAGACTTTATTAAACATAGGTGGGACCCGAGTCACAAATCGCATCGGAGAAAATTTTGGTAGCGGAACGTGTTGACAAGAGTTCCAATTGAGATGCGGACCTGATGGATCAATGAACCATGATTCATATGTGTGTTTGAGTTCTACATCAAAGAAAACCATCGCATTGGAGCGATTCATCGCATCAGCAAAATGAAGTGAACAGTAAATCATCACATCAGGAGTATTCAGTTGCGATTAATCGCATCGGCAAATAGAGCAAAAGGGTTTATAAAGCTATGGGGCCCAAATATTTCAGAGGTTAGCGTTGGTTTTTCATTAATATAAAACCCAAGGTTTATTAAGAAGGTTTTATAACATTTTATTGGGGAAAAAATATTTGTTTCATGAGAATGAAAAATCCGGGATGTATATTTAATGAGTCTAAGGTTTTCTTTTAAATATGAAACCAAAGGTTATATCTTTGATGGTTGAGGTCATATTTCATGATAAAGATTGTGAGTACAAATATATGTAGAAATTATATAACTGACATGTTATACATTCGAGATTCTCCTGATCACAGACTATTTGACTTCATGCACAATAGAAAATCTCTTCTACTATTGATCATTACTTGCGGAAATAAAATCAATTGCATGCACACATTAAAACCATAAAAATTCACACATATGAACACAATAACTTATGGGAAAGATTAAAGCTGAAAACCCCCAACTATATGTATATTATATGTCATAGAGATCATGTAACAATCATCATACAAAGCGCCTCACAAGCTCTCAGTACATATATCCAATTGCTACACACTAACTAGGTATGATCTAGCAAATTCCATGCACTAATCTCTGCCACCTGCTAGCCTGCCTCTACTACTCAATCACTACTAAAGAATGGATCTGAATGAACTCGAATTGGTCCAGCCTTGCTCACGCAATCCTCATTGGCATCTCCAACCACTGTGTGTTGCAAATCATGCAACACTATAGTCACAACTGATAGTCACACTACTCTTTCACCTACCTCTTCACTGGTCTCCATTGAAACTGTCCATGCACTTTAGTTAACTGATGTATTCTTCAGTTGATTAATGAGTTAATAATTAGTGAATTAATTAATAATTAATTCACACCACTCTCACTATTGTATCAATCAGTTAGACTAGATACAACTAGCTCAACTATGTTTAACTAAGTTAAACTGAACACAACTCCACCAACTACCTCAATAACTCCACCAAACTCTTTCACATGAGTTCTAACTGAAGTCTCCATGCAACAACTCCACTTAACCCTCAGGAATAGTGTAATTCCTTCTATCAGCTTCTGTGCCACATCTGTGCACTTAACTGAAGCGCTCCAAGAGAATAAGATAATGTTTATAGTCCAAATATTATTAAGAGCTAATAATATTCGCATATCTATTTTTAGACTAGAAATTTAAAAACAGATTCCGCCCAATATGTCTAAAAATAGAAGTCCATATATTTTTCCAACTTTACCAACCATCCACAAATAACATCCTGCAACTCATAGAATATGATCGACATGTCTAAAAATAGACATAGTCTAAAAGTAGACTTGCGCCAAAAATAGCCTGCGGGCCCACTTAGTGAAGGCGAATCTTTTCACTAAGCTCATCATATTTTTGCAATCTCAACACTCCCTCTCAACAAGATAGGGATTATCTTCCACCCCGATCCTGCCCCTGTGGTATTCGAATTTTCTCCTAGTGAGCGCCTTCGTCAAGATATCAACATCTTGATCCTCCATGGGAATGTATGAAAGTAACATGATCTTCCATTGCACACAATCTCTGATATGATGATACTGGATGTCAATGTGTTTTGATCTATCATGAAATACTAGATTAACCGAGATTTTGATGCAACTCTGATTATCACAATATATCACAGTAGGATCTAAGTGTGAACCGAACAACTCGACCAGGATCTTCCTCATCCATATAGCCTCGCATGCAGCCAAAATCGCTGCCATGTACTCGACCTCTGCTGAACTGAGTACCACAGATCTCTGCTTCCTACTGTACCAAGAAACTGTTGTCGACCCGATACTGAAAATCCCTCTAGATGTGCTCTTTCTGTCCATTGGGCTCCCTGCCCAATCTGCATCTGTGAAGCTACATAGCTTCACCTCATCTGATTGTCTGTACCATAATCCATATCCCGATGTGCCTATGAGATATCTCAATACATGCTTCCCCGCCTTCCAAAAGATCTTGGTAGGCTTAACCATAGCTTTTGAAAGCTAGTTAACAGCGTAGCATATGTCAGGTCATGTATTAAATAGATACATAAGCGACCCCACCAACTATCAGTAAATAGTGGCATCCACTACCTCTGCCGATGTAGCATCCTCTTTCCTCCATCCACGAGGAAGAGGAGTGTCGATAGGCTTGCAGCTATGCATGTTGAACTTCTCCAGTATCTCCCGGGCATACTTTCCTTGAGACATAAACAGTCCATCACTGCGCTACCAAATTTCCAATCCTAGGAAATAATGAAGGAGGCCCAAGTCCTTCATCTCAAACTCCTTTGCAAGATCGACCTTGCATGAGTGTCTCAACAGTTCATCACCTGTCAGAATAAAATCATCTACATAAATTACAATGATCAGCAACTTACCCTCCACCACAATCTGGTATAGGTTTGGATCCGCCTCACTCTTGGAGAATCCAAGTCCGGTGAAATAACTGTCTATCCATGTGTACCAAGGATGAGGTGCTTGTTTCAACCCATACAACACTCTCTTGAGCCTGCACACATGCGACTCACTGCTAAAGATATTGAAACCTTCAGGTTACTCTATGTACACCTCCTCCTCAATGACTCTGTTGAGGAACGCAGTCTTCACATCCATCTAATGAATGTGCCACCCCATTTGCACTGAGAGAGCAAGAATCGTCCATATGAAAGAATACCTTGCGACAGGTGCAAAGGTTTCCTTATATTCGATCACCTCAATCTGTGAGAAGCCCCGGGCAACAAATCTTGCCTTGTACTTTTCCACACTCCCGTCAGCTACTTGCTTCACTTTGTAGATCCTGTTGGTGTCCCGTGTTTTGATAGTTTGGAAAATCAAAAGACAAGGAAAAATCAAAACCAATATTTAGAGTTACAGGATCTAATCCTCCTGTTCTCAGAGAGGGATCTCTCAAATGTTTGTTTGCAAAGGTTTATCTTGTGTGCTTAGAGTATTGGTTTTAGACTAGTTATTAAGTGCAGGTGTTTGATTATTTTTTTGGTTGATTTGGTACAACAGAATATGAAAGGTCTAGGAAAGGTAGGTAGAAAGAGGAAGTAGTAGCTTCATTGGGAAATGGAGTCAAAAAGAGGTCATGAAAAATTTATCAATGGATATGGGATATCAGAGGGAAAATCTAACTTGGCCACAGGATCCTTTGGTTTTTGAAATGAGATGGACATCAATGATTTGGAAAGCGAATTTAAATTCTCAACAAAGGGAGTTTGAAAGCATAACCTGAACAATAAAGAGGCATTTGATAGACAGGGCTAGCCATGAATTCTACAAACCACACTTTAAGCAAATAATGACTTCAAAACAAATTTTAAAATTAAATCTAAGATTCGGGGAACACCCAATTTCCTCAAAGATTTTATTTCAAATGACTTAGAAAACATAAAAGATTCACTGATAATTGCAGTCATAGAAGAGGGAACACCTAACACATCTATGATTACAACTACAAATACCTTTAATACAACTGTTTAAGCAAGGACAAAGGGCAAGATCAGAACAGACCTCCTTTGCTCACTATAAATAGAAATACTTCAAAGGGAGACTTCAATAACATCCTTTAAGTGGCAGCAGACAAGCAGGGAGAACGATAAATCATGCTGAAACCATCTTATTTGAACTATCATATAAATAAACAAGCATGAGGACTAAAGAGAGAGATCAAAGACTCTAAAATACTTCAGCAGAAGAAAACATGAAACAGTGAAGGAAGAACAGGTCTAAGGTGCTTCCAAGAGTCATTTCCTACCCTAAAACTTTCAACCTATTGTAGTAAGAAATTATGGAATAGAATGAAAACATGAGAAAACATTAAACAGTTCAGAATACTTCACCAACAACCAAGCTCATAGATCCAATGATAGATCCTTCTCAGGAACAAGCATGCAACAACATCATCAAGGCTTCCAAGACTTCAGTTTCTTCTTCAACTTCAATAGACTATGTATTATTTCAGAGAGTTTCAATATTACAACTAGTGATCAACCAACCAAGCAATCAACACTTTCTCATCTTATCTAGTAGTATTTATAGAAGAATGAGGAGGTGAGATCTGATAAAAGATCTCCAAATATAATTAATACAGTCTATGACTTCTCAGCCTTTATGGGGCTCGATGAAGAAGTTCACATATGTTTTTGTCTGTATTAATGTTTTTCATTTAAGAATAAGCTCGGTGGGAGCTCTTATTGACTTTTGAGGCTTTGTGTTATGTTAAAGTAACTCTGTTGATATTTTTTCATTAAGTTTATTTGCAGAATTAACTCTCTGGCTGCGCTGAGGAAAATATTTGATCTTGATCAATAACTTCAGCCTGTGTTTGAATGCCTTGAGGCACAGGTGGCATTGTGGTAGCTGGGAGGAATCAGTTTGCCTCAGATGTGGCAGTGGAGGCCTTCGATCTGATAAACACTTATGATTTTCTTTAAACTGTGTTTTAATTTGGAGGATTAGGCTTTTGATAATCAATCTTAGCTGTAATCCTCATAAATTTGTCTTCGATCTTCCATTCTGGTGCGTTCTGTCTTCGACACTGATACTCTTCTTTTGTGATTTATTCACTGTGTTTTGTTGGTGTGAAATGATGCGTAGGGCTCGTGAGGCATCAATGCCTTTGAAGCATTGATGAGACGTGAAAATTTAACCCACAGATGGCTTCCTTTTAAAGGATCGAAGGCGCGAGAATTGAAACCCCGGCCTTTGGCCGCTTCTTTAGTATAATTGAAAAAACCATTTAATCACCCTTTATAAAATAATATATTCAGACTTCAAAATTTTTGATAAAACCAAGTTGTATAATCATTTTGAGTCACAAAAGGAGCTTGCTGACGTCAGGGTGTTTGTGACCCGAAATTTTTATGAAATCCGCCATATAAAGTTCCCCGGGTCCGATTGGGGCTTGCCGACGTTAGGATGTTTGTGACCCAAAATTTATATGAATTCCGCCCTATAAAGTGTATCAGGTCCGGATTTCACGACCATGGAAGCAACCAAACAAAACCCTCTCCAATCAGATGCTTCCGCATGTGTGCTGACGGGTATGCTGACTAGGCGTTGGGGACCACCGGGAAATTTACTATGGGCAATGGGTCACGCCATACTTTAGTTTATCCCCTGAGCTCCTTTTGAGCATGATCACCGTCCAATGAGCCGGCCTCATATCAGATGATGTATGCCAATATCGCGCTGAGCCCACAGTCAACTTTTAATGTGCGGGGAGGGCGGTATCTCCAAACTGCTCAAATCCACGTGTCGGTCTGTGGCATTGATCGTGTTCAACTGGGGAATAAAACTTTCCTGTCAAAGGCGGTGCGATCAAAACTTCTCTGGTTTTGTACAGTGATTGACCGTGGTGTTAACTCGGGGCTAACGCAATTTTTTGTATTCGCTCCGGCCCATTAAACTCCAGGTTCAAAACTTGGAACTGTGGCTTCATTAACTATAAACCTGACTTATTTCTTCTATAAGCGGGTTTCTTCCTTTGGACAAGTTTCGCAGCTCCTACGGGCAACAACATTACAGTACCATACTTGAGCACTATCGATGCTTCCATTGATCGATAACTGATCATGAAGTATAGAATCCACCTCATAAAATAGAATTTCATTCAAACACCTTCATAATACAAAACAACATTACAAAATACTGTGTTATTTGGTTTTACTACTTCAGAGGGTGTGGGGAGGAGCATGGCCATTGGATTGCGTGATCGGGCCATCACAATCGGAGGTGGGGGGAAAACATTAAAAATGCTCCCAAAGGGAAACTTCGATGCGATAAGGACTCGATGGGTCTAGCACCTGGTTCCAGCACCAGGGCATATAACGGGTAAGTGGTTTAAAACCAAGACCAAAGGGGCTTAAGCCTTTATACAAAAAATATGTATTTTTTATGATTTTCTATGGTTTTCAAAGGGTTTTCGGGGTTTCAGTTTAGTTTAAAAATGAGTTTTAAACTATGGTAAAGGATGATTTTCATGAATGGAAGATGAGGAATCATGAAAATAGAGGAGTTTTATGGAGGAAAAGGGGGGCAAGATGAAGGTTAGTTTTTCAAGTGAGGAAAGGAAAAAAGGTGATTTTGCAGTAGTTTCTTCTCATGAAATTAGCAGAATTCCAGAGTGTAACATGGGCACAATAGTGAATATTTTGGACAGAGGTATGAGGCCTTCAAGAGTCTTCAAGAGATAACATTTTTAGCAATAAAAATTGTTTCTTGAAGGCTACAAAAAATGATTTAGCCACCTTTTGGTATAACAAATTTCATAGGTAGCTAACAGTGGCTCCACTTGGGGATGGTGCCTTCTTGAAGGCATCAAGAACTTCAAACTTGCATTCTCTAGAAGGCTAATCAGGGCCTTATCCATTGGGCTGCCTTTCTTTCCTTGAATGATCTTTTGCTGAAAAAAAAACATATGAGTAGCCATAAAAACAATGGATCTTTCATCAACGAGCTTTCTACCTACCTAATCCTATAGATCTAGCATTTTTTCTTCATTAGAGTGCACTTGGATTGGCAAACTCTTTTTACAACATTTTATTCTTTTGAAAACAGGAAATCTAATCTATTTCTACTCCTTATTTCTCCATGGACTCAGATTAAACAGTTGAGCCCATATGATTCCCTACCTAATCTACTATCTATTGGGATTAAACTATCCAATATATTTTATTCACTAAATTCTACAACATAAATTTAAAAGCATACAAGTCAGGATTGAACATTCTGACTTGTTGTTGATCTATGGCATAAAAAACAAGTTTCACATAGATATTATTTTGCAGAAAATTAAAACAAAATGGAAGTCTTAGGATTTGAAATTTCAAAGCATTTCCTTCATCTTTCTTACAGCGCTGTTTTGACTTTTGTTTGAGCTGTCTTTCCTTTTTCAACTGGTTGAGATTTTGAGCTAATTGGAACCAGATTTACATCTTTTTTGACTCAGAATTTGAAACAGATTTGAGTCATTCTCTTTGGGAACTTAGGTTCAGATTTTGAGCATGTTTGAACCTTTAATTTATATCTTAATCTACCAACTGATAAGCCAAGATTAAACAATTTGGAAAATCGAATTCACTAATCCTATCAGTAGTAAATTTAAAACTTAATTAGTCAATATTAGGTTGTTTGACTAATTAGAAGTGTATTTTTCAGGAGTGGCATTTAAGCTTTCACACTTTCAGATTTTTTTTTCTCTTTTTGGTATGGGGCTATACCTTTATTGTTTTTACAATCTGCCCTCTTTTCTCCTTTCTATTGTTTTTTGTATTTTTATTTTATAACTTTGAATACAAAATTCAGACTATGATATTTACAATGAAAATAAAATTCTTTGAAACTCATGATTCTTGGCAGAAGTAATGCTTTAGCATTCTGCCATTGACAGGACCTCCATACAAATCTTCTCCATTTAATTCTTTCAAGAAAAATGCATTGTGACCCCTCTCAGCATGAACAATATAGCGACCTTTCCACAAGTTCTCAAACTTGCCATGTTTTCCTTTCTCTTCTCTCGTTGAATCCCATTTAAGAAAAAAATTTCCAACCTGGAAATTGTTTGCCTTAGTCTTCTTATCAAATATCTTCTTCACATTTTCTTGAACTAACTGCGTTCTTTCATAGACTTCTTCTCTGGTCTGTTGTAAATGGATAGTTTGATTGATTCTCCTCTGCATATCATTTTCTTCAGCCTGTACTTCTTGAAGGAGCTCCATGATTAGCATTCCTAATGAGGTGGGAAAGACTGCATCCATGCCATAGACTAGTTGATAGGGGGACATATTTATTGACTTCTTTGTAGTTAACCTATCAGCCCATAAGGCATGAACCAGCTTACTGTGCCATGATTTCTGATTCTGTTCCAACAGTTTTTTGATGATATTGATGAGGCTCTTGTTGGAGGATTCAGCTAATCCATTTCCTTGGGGATAGTAAGCAGTGGAATGGCCCAAGTTTATGTGGTATTTGTAACAGAGGTCAACCATCTTCTTAGATTTAAAAGCAGCAACATTATCTATTATGATTTTTCTGGGACAACCAAATCTGGATAGGATATTTGTTTCAAGGAATTTGATAATGACAGAGTCATTAGAATTGCTGGAGGGTATAGCCTCTATCCACTTGGTAAAGAAGTCAGTGGCCATGAGGATCCACTTATTTTGAGATGAGGAGGATGGGTTAATTTCCCCAATGAAGTCTAAACCCCATTGTTGAAAAGGTGCCTCAACTCTGATAGGATGTAAAGGTAAGGGAAGAAGTTTTCTTTTGCCATCAAAAATTTGACACTTATGGCAAGACATGACCAAATTTTGAGTGTTTGGGAAAAGGGTAGGCCAATAGTAACCAGATCTGAGAATTTTGTTCGCTGTGGCCTTCCAGTAGAGGTGTCCTCCACATTCTCCATCATGCAACTCATGCATGATTTTCGCTGCATCATCTTCAAGTAAACATTTAAGCAAAATTCCAACAACATTTTTCCAATATAATACCCCATCTAAGATGCAAAAAATAAAATCTTTTTGTTTCAAAAATATAGCTTTAGTCTTGGACAAAGAAGGAGGGGCATTCAAATATAAAATCACATAAATAATGTCAGTATACCAAGGAGAATTCAAAAATGTATCTTCGATAAATGGAGCAGTGGATTCTTCTATTTCTTCCAACACATCTACCATATTCATGTCTAGTGCTTGGAAGTTAAACTCAGCCATGAGTTTTGCTAATCCCTGCCCTTTAACTAGTTTGGTCGGCCTAATTTCTAAGTCATACTCAAGAATGGTTGCAATCCATTTTCCCCTTTTACCATCCGGGTCTTGACTCAGAATGTCCTTGACAACAGTATGTGGAACAAAAGCAATTATGTGAGAGTGTAAAATATAGACTCTAAAGTCATTTAAAGCTTTCACTAATGCTAAGGCATTATGTTATATTTGAGAGGAGCATCTCTTAAGGCCCTACTAAAGAAGGATATTGGTTTTTCTTGCCCAAAATCATTCTTTTGAAGTAACACTACAACTATTGTATGTTCAGAAGCAAAAGAAAAGATATAAAAGTCTTTGGTGAAATCTGGACTAATCAGGACTGGTGTTTGAGTAAGATCTTGTTTAACCAGTTCGAATGATTGTTTAGCTGGTAAAGTCCATTTTACACCTACGTCCTTTTTTAGCATGTTGGTAATGTTTTTTAATAGCTCAGCAAGGTTGGGGATGAACCTCCTTAGAAAATTAATCTTTCCAATGAAAGATTATAATTCTTTTAGGCTTCTTGGATGGCTAATTTGTAATATGCCATCTATCCTTGTGGGGTCTATCTTAATTCCCTCTTCTGAAATTATATGGCCAAGAATGCACTTTCCCATATTTATACAGGAAACCCTTGTTTCCTAGAGATTTTCATCCATTTATATGCCATCTCAAGTGCACAGTTCTTGAGAGTTTCTTAGCGAGGCAAGGGCGGGACGAATCCAGACAATGGTCTGCTCGAAGATCGTGGAAGGATTCAGGTGATCTCTCCACTCTTTATTTATGTACATGTTGTTCATAATAATGAAGAACCGTCTTGTTCCTGAACTTCTGTGTTAGTATCTATTTGTATATGTGGAAAGATTGATTATTAAGCAGTTATTATCGTTTATATCATATTTCACATGGATTACACTAACGTTTAGGAGAAATATATGTTGTACAACTAGGTTTCCGTGCATGTTCTTTCTTGTTTTCTAGGTTGAAGGAGGAAGAAAGGTTGCTGGGGGTTTGGACCCCGCGGGATCTACATCGAACATAGGACTACGGGTGAGTTCTGCTATCGTTGTTATCTAGTTTTTTGCATTCAAGTATGGTTGTGTGTGAGTCCTTCTGAATGGCATGCCCTGCTCTGTGGAGGTTTTGACCCAACAAACCTCTAAGGTGATTTTCCCCGAAACAGAACTGGCAACTCCACTGGGGAACGCATTCTTGTGATTCCCCTGTTGGGTGGTTTCAGCTGTTTGATAGGTTTCCAACAGTTTTAACTTTTATTTCCAGTCCAGTTTACTCTTTCTCAGTCAGACTGAAGCCCTGGTTCCTTATCCAGGCTTGATCCTTTTTATTTTTTATTATTTACCTTTGCATACGCAGGTTTGTCTGTACACAGACGCGTATACACGCATATTTTTGTTGAAGGGAGGTACGTATACGCGGGTTTCCTTTAGCACAGTCGCGTATGCACACTTGTTGTCAAACTGTCAAGTAGCATATACCTGGGTAGATTTTGAAATTTTGGATTTCTTGGCTTTTTAGTCCTGTCTGTCTGTGGAGAACTATTCCTGCAGTGTCTTTGTACCCTCTGGATTGTGTAGAAAGTGGTCTTTGGTCTTTTCTCTCTCTTGTTTGATTGAAAACTAGCTTATTTGGCAAAGTCTTGTTTCTTGTGCTAGCATTTCTGGTTCGAGTACCAAGATCTCTTTCTGGGGATTCTTGGCTGTTCTGCTTTATCAGAACAGAGAGCTCCTGCTCATTTACTCTTTCCTACCTTTGTGTCTTGCTTTGCACTTCGATTTTTGCCCATTTCTTGGTTGGTTTTCTTGAGTTCAGTCGACTAGGTCTTGTTGCAACTTTTGAAGAGTCTTTCTTGGTTCTTTGAAGTTTTTGTTTGCTGCAAGGTTGTACTATTCTTCTAGGCTGAGTGACTGAGTTTCGTGTCTTCTTGTGCTCATATAAATCTTGCTACTAGTTAGCCTTATAAGATTTGGAGCGTTTTTGAAGTTTTTGCTTGAAATTCAGTGTTGTTTGGCTTGGGATTTGATAGTTTTTCTTGGTCTTTTCGAACTCTTCTTTTATAAAACTCAAAAGCTCAAAAAAAAAACATTTTGCTTTGTTGTTTTCTTTTGTTTTTACATTTTTGTTTTCATTTCATTATATCTTTTGAAGCTTTGTTGAGATTTCTTGCCTTTGGATTTTGACTTGATTTTGGAAAGGAATTGTCATTGATTTCTTCCTCTTGTTTTCAAGCGATTTTGGTGTCTTTATATTAAGAGTTTCTGATTGTGGGAACTAGCTTTCTGGACAACCAAAAAGAGATAAAACTGAAGGATCTTTGGGAAATTTCTCTCTGCTTTAGGAGATTTTGCATCTTAGAATTTGCATGCTTTTAGTGATTTGCATCAGGTGCACTTAAGCATTTAGTCATTTTCATAGTTTTTGCGAGTGTGAGTTTGTTATCTGAAAAGAAAAATAAAATTTTTTAATCTTGTAGAACCTGTGTAGAAGTTGCTTTTCATCGAAAGACAATAACTGCATTTGCATGTAGTTTGGTTTTTATTAATTTCTTTTCTGCGTCAAAACACCATAAGTTTCATTTCCGTATCCCTCTGACTTAACATAACAGCCGATTAAAATAAGCGATATAATTTAAAATCAACTAGCAAGTTTCTAAGTGTCATACACCAACTATCTAGGTTATAGGGCCTTGGATTAGGTGAGTGGAGAGTTAACTCTCCAAGGCCGCTCAAACAAAACATAGAAGTTGATTAATTGAGCGAAATCCAACTCCGTTAGGTGGACCAGGAAAGCTCTCCTCTAGAGAGTCAAGCGCGAGGGGAAGTGAAGGCTGAGAAGAGGGATACCCCCTCTCTGATTAGCTGAATCTGACCTCAAGACCGTTCCGCCCGGCTTCTGACATGGTTGGTGCCCATAGTTGCCACTCCTAGGTTCCACATAGGTGACTGCGGGGGGGAATACCCGTGGTACCTAAGGCAGACGTCGCATAACTTTCAGCAGTGCTTCTGGGGGGTGCCCTTGCGAAGCTTGGGTACTTGAGCCGGCAAAGGCTGTCGTTAGGAGGTTGGCGTAACTGTTTCTGATACCTTCGCTAGTAGGCCTGGGCCGTAATTATCCCAGACTACTTTCGGGAGGTCCTATATTTCGCTTTCTTGTATTTTGGTGTCCGGTCCTAATCACCCGGAGCGGAAATACCTGAAGGTTGTTTGCTTGATTGTATCTCAGGGATTATTTTTTTAGTGAGTGCTCTTTTCTCCTAGCTTGCCTAGCTTTACACTTTTTTGAGTCTAATTAAAATCTATAAAAGTGGCTGATCAAGCGCCTCGTCGATCGAGGAGAATCCGGGGGTTATCTCCCGAGAGTCCAGAGCCTTCTTCAAGAAGGCGTAGGAGTGATTTAGCAGGTGGTTACCACCCTGTGGCGTCTGACGCAGTGGAGAGAGATCCTCCACAAGGGTCTGAAGGTTTCGTAGCTGATTCTGGTGTTGGTTCCGGGAGGAGCGCTCCGCTCACCTCGCGAGTATTATTTCCGCAGGAAGAAGATGTACAGGTAGAGGAAGTGTTTTAACCCTCAGAGTCACTTCCATCTCCTCTTCCTCCTGATTATCCATTCGTTGTTGAATACATCGGACCCGAGTCAGAGAGACCGGAAGATCCTCCTTATTATACATACCTTTCGATGGCCACGACTGGGAACGCGGCTTCTGCTGTGAGTGCTGCAGGCATTCAGACTCCTGCTTCTATTGAAGGAGGGGGCACTATTGCTATATCTTCGATTGCCTCTAGCGCTGCTGTGTTTGGCTCTGGTTTCACCCAAGCACATGCTTCTCAATCTGGTCCCTTCTATTTTGGAATGCCCACTAGTGGGATTCCTTCTTTTTCCTTTTCCGCTGCTGCAGCTGCATCTACACCCATGTCTTCCATGGCTAGTGGATCAACTTCTTTTCAAGGGTTCCCCTTCAGAACTGGAAATATTCCTAGTTCGAATCCTTCTTTAGGGTCCTTTCCGTTTACTTCTCAGACTCAGAGTTTCAACCCTTGGTCTGGAGGTCAGAATTCGACTACTTTTACAGGTTGGAACCCTGTATTCACTACAGCGGGGGCAGGGAATCAGTTTTACGCTGGTCACCAAGGGAATGCTTCTTTCCCTTCGTCGAGTGCTTATCAGAATTTTTCCCCTCTGTCTAATGCCTGGAACCCCTATCAGGGGCTTTCCTCTTCATTTAATACTTCAGGTGGGGGAACTGGTCCGGTCTTTGGTAACTCTGCGTGGGGAGGAGGTTCTTCTCCTTTTTCTATGAGTTTTTTCTGGCAACCTGGTGCCTCATCAAATCTAGGGTATTCTTTTCAGAATGTTGGGAATTCATCCTATCAAGGATGGAATCCTCAGGCTCCGCCTCGTTTACCTTTTTTGGCAACGTTAAACTTTCTAGATCTGTCGAAATTGACGAATGATCCGATTCGGTATAGTCCGGGGTGGCCTCCGGTCCCGACCAAACTTCCTTCAGACATTCCAAAGTTTGAAGGGAAGAATGGAGAGGATCCAGCTGACCACATCACCACTTTCCATTTATGGTGTTCTTCTAACTCCCTGATCGATGATTCGATTAGGTTGAGATTGTTTCAGCGCACCCTAACTGGAAACGCTGCCAAATGGTATATTGAGCTAACTGGGGGCAGTTTTGCTACATTTGGAGAACTGGCTGTTACATTTCTAAACCATTTCCAGTTGCCTGTCCGATATGATGCTGGGACTGAACTCCTAGCTAATTTTAAGCAGGACGATGCAACCCACATTTCTGACCATATTCAAGAATGGAGGAGAAGGAAGAGGCTTATTAAAGCTCATATTCTAGGAGAATTCCTTTTGGAATGGTTTCTGAAATCTCTGCAGTCAGACATTTCTAAAGATGTATCCCTGTCTGGGGTATTTTCTGAGGAGCAGGCCATTTTTAGGGCCCAGCAGCTGGAACTGATCTATTCTCAGTCTGGGATCCTCCATAAATATTTTCCCAACGCTCCTCGCTCTAAATTAGATTTATCCAAAAATAAGCCTGGTCCTCATGGTGATGGACTTATCGGCTCGATCAATAGTGGTGCAGCCAGCCTGCTTACTCAACTGCACCATTTGTCTTTACAATATGCTCCTTCTGGTCAGGCTGTGCCTGCTGAGTCATCGCCTTCCCAATCTTTGTCGATAAATGCTGTCCAAGATTCTGATCCCAAAGGAAATCAACAATCCGAAGGGAAGAAGAAGGGATGAAATAATAAGAAAAAGGGCAAGAATGGGAAGGGTAATGCGAATAAAACCAACGAGCATGTTGGTGAGGGTCCAAAGGAGAAAAAGAAAGTGAAGTTTCCATGCAAGCTGTGTGCTGGAGACCATCTTACACACCTTTGCCCTAAAATTCAAGATGCACAGCGCTTGTTAGCTCAGCAGGGTTCTTCTAGTTCCCAGGCTGTGTTAACAAACCCTTTTCCCCAAGGGCAACAACTAGTTGTTGGCGCGAATCAAAATTCTGGGGCTTCCTCTGGGGGCACCCAGGAAGGGGAAATTCCATCAAACATATTCATGATGAGTGCTCACGTGGATGTCGCTACGAGATCCCGTGATTATGGCGGAGAAGAGTCTTCGAAAGCTAAGGATACTCCTGATGCTACTGAGCCACTTCACATTACAAGGCCTACTATTGATTCTATGCCTCGGATGCCCAAAGCATCTACTAAGCGGTCGACGATTAATCCAAATGCTAGGGCTGCCCAGAACTACTCTATTGTGGAAGATCTGGCGTAGAGTCCTTGTGCTATGTCGGCTTTAGAGGTACTCCAGTCTTGTCCGGCTCAGCGCAGTGCTTTGCTCACTGCCATTGGGGCTATTGATCCAAAAAATTCTCTTCTGATTACTTTTGATATGTCTAATTTTAAGAAGAGACTCCCCCATCATATGGATTTTCATATTAAATCATCGTACCGGAAGTGCAACATCTTTCGGACGGTTGTTGATGAGGGTGCTTTCACATGCGTGATGTCTCTCACATGTTGGAAGACGATTGGATCTCCCAAAGTTGTTCCATCTACCACTCTTCTGACTGCGTTTGATGGTCATTCTCACAGACCGCATGGTATTGTCCCAGCTTTGCCTATCTGTGTTGGGGGAAAAATTGTGAATATAGAGGTTGAGGTAGTTGATGCAAGCTTGGACTACAACCTTCTGTTGGGGAGAAACTGGATTTATGAGATGGATGCCATTGCATCCTCATTATTTCAGATTATTTGTTTCCCTCACGAAGGGAGGATTGTTATAGTGGACCAACTGGACTGTCCTCCTGTAGACCCGAATGCGTCTACTGACTCATCTGTTCCAAAGTTGGATAATACTAAGGCGCCTGTTGAGAATTTAGGGGTTGGAATGTATTCTTCCTTGATGGGTACTTTCAATATTCCTCCTCCTACGGTGCATATAAATGCAATTTCATCCTCCAAGGCTCCTCTTCGAAGAGAGTTCTTCAGAACTCATTATTTTTCGGACCCTTGGACCTTACCTTCCCCTACTGCCACATTAGCGGAAGTTCAAGTGGGTGGAATGGCATTTCCGATGTCTGCAGCTGAGATTTCTTATCAGTCTATTGTTGACTCTGCAAAATCCATTCCAGCTCCTCTTTCACCAGAAGAGTTGGATGGAGATGTGGCTTCGGCTTGGACACTTAGTTCTTCTTCTGCCCATGATTGCCTTGATACCACTCTTCCATCTAAAGAGGCCATCCTGGAAGCTATGACTGGTATAGATAGACCGTGGGATGACTTGCATCATCGGTCTTACTTTTTACCTGATTTGAGTGAAGTTGAAACAAGTTTTCCAAGTCCTCAGTCTCCTGGTCCTGTTCACCCAGTCCTGAACCCTTTAGCACCAACATAGGTTTATGCTGAAGGGAACATGGCTGTGATTTCTCCTACTATCCCGGTGAACATTTCCAGGGATCCCAATATTATTGAGAATGTCCTCATCGGAGCTGAATGTTCCCGTGAAGAGATTCAGATTTACACCGAGCTCTTTAAAGAGTATAGGGATGTATTCGCTTGGTCTTATGAGGAAATGCCTGGTATAGATCCATCTATTGTCCAGCATGAGATCAAGACTTACGAAAACGCTAAGCCTGTGAGGCAAAAACTTTGTCCGGTCAATCCTAGGAAGGCATCAGCTATCAAAGCTGAGGTGGAGAAGCTGCTTAAGGCGGGATTCATTTTCCCTGTTCCTTTGACTGAATGGGTTTCAAACCCTGTTCCCGTAGATAAAAAACAAGGAACGATTTGAGTTTGCATTGATTTCAGAGACCTTAATAAAGCATGTCCTAAAGATAATTACCCCACACCATTTATCGATCAGATCATTGACGAGTGTGCCGGTAATGAGATTTTCTCCTTCATGGACGGTTTCTCCGGATATAATCAGATTACTATCCGTCCTGAAGATCAGCATAAGACTGCCTTTATTTGTCCTTGGGGTACTTTTGCATACAAGAAGATGCCTTTTGGTCTTAAAAATGCTGGGGCTACGTTTCAGCGGGCCATGTCATATGCCTTCCATGACATCAAAAAGATTATCGAGGCATATTTGGATGATTTAGCTGCTCATTCTCGAAAGAGGATGGATCATCCTGCTCACCTCCGGAAAATATTTGAACGATGTCATTTCTATAAGATTAGGTTGAATCCGAACAAGTGCGTTTTCGCGGTTACATCCGGTCGGTTATTGGGATTCATTTTGTCTAGGGAAGGGATTAGGGTAGATCCCTTCAAGGTTGAGACAATACTTCGGTTGCCTCCCCCGTCCTCTATTCGTCAACTTCAAAGTCTACAAGGAAAGTCTAATTTTCTTCGGAGATTTATCGTAAATTATGCTGAAGTTACCAAGGGATTTATGAGATTGTTGAAGAAGGGAGTTCCATTTCTTTGGGATGACTTCACTCAACGCTCATTCGATGCTTTGAAAAAAGCATTGACCTCTGCTCCTTTATTGAGTCCACCTGATTATAGCAGGGATTTCCTTTTGTATCTTGCAACAGCAGAATCTACTTTTGGGTTTGGTTCTGGTTCAGGAGGATGATGCTCTTGTAGAGCATGTTATTTACTATCTTAGTCGAGGATTGGTAGGACCTGAACTCCGGTACACTCCGATAGAAAAGTTAGCTCTAGCAGCAGTTCATGCTGTGCAGCGACTCCGGCATTACATTATTCTACGAAAAACTTATGTTTTGGCAGCAGCCAATCCATTTCAGTTTGTCCTCAGTAGGCGAGTGATTGGGGGCAAATAAAATAGATGGATTGTGATTTTGCAAGAATTTGATCTTGAGTTTATGTCTGCCAAATCCAAGAAATCATTGGTTTTCGCGGAATTGATCTCCGAGTTTCCCTGTGGGGAGGAGATGATCTATGATGAATCCTTCCCGGATGAACATTTGTTTCTTATCTCTTCACAGGATCCTTGGTATGGAGATATCATTGTGTATCTTCAGACTGCGAAGTTTCCCTCTACTTTTTCAAAAGATGAGTGTCGTAAGTTGCGTCACTTGGCTAAGAATTACTTGATTATTGGTGATGCTTTATACCGTCGAGGGGTTGATTCGATCCTGAGACACTGCTTAACTCTCAAAGAATCTGAGGCTGTGCTGAATGATTCCCATAGTGGAGCTTGTAGTGGTCATTTATCTGGGCTTGCTACAGCCAGAAATATTTTGCATTCTGGGTACTTTTGGACTTCGATTTTCAAAGATTGTATGGAGTCGGTCAAAAAGTGTCATCCGTGTCAGGTTTGTACTCGAAAAATGCGCGCTCATCCAGCTCTGCTTTTTCCAGTCATTACTGTCGGTCCCTTTACAAAGTGGGGTATTGATTATACTACTTGTAACCCGCCTTCGGCTAAAGGTCACAAGTACATTATTGTAGTAGTAGACTACTTTACGAAGTGGGTCGAGGCTATGCCTACTTTTGGGAATGATGGTGAGACTGCAGCTCTTTTTCTTTTCAACCAGGTTATTGCTTGTTTTGGTATTCCTAGAGAGATTGTCACTGATCATGGCAGTCATTTTCAGAATAGTATGATGGCTGAGTTGGCTCTCAAATTGGGTTTCCGGCAGGAGCATTCATCTCTGTATTATCCTCAAGCCAATGGGCAAGTGGAAGCCATGAATAAATCCTTGAAGACAATTCTTCAAAGGACAATTGATAAAGCTAGATCCAACTGGCATATTATGCTATATCCTGCACTTTGGGCATACAGGACGTTAGTGAAAACTGCGACTGGTTTTACTCCGTTTCAGCTAGTGCACGGGTTGGAATACGTATTTCCCATTGAATGCGAGATTCCTTCTCTTAAATTAGCTATTGAACTTCTTCCTGACACTTCTAGTCTTGAAGAATGGCTCCTTCATCTGGAACATCGCGATGAGCAGTGTCGGGATGCCGCCACGATGAATGAAGCACATAAAAACCGAGTTAAAGCTCAGTACGATAAGGCGGTCAAACCCAGGGTTTTTTCGGAAGGTGACCTTGTTTTGGTCTATGCCCAAGAAAAAGATGCCCTGGGGGCAGGAAAGTTTAAGTCTATGTGGTATGGCCCCTTCATCGTTAAAAAAGTCCTTAAAAAAGGAGCATATACCTTGGTTGATTTTGAAGGGAACGAGTTGTCGGAGCCTAGAAATGGGCTCTATTTGAAGAAGTATTATGCCTAGGCTTCGGCCTGGCGTGTTGCTTTTGTATATAGTAGTTTTGCTTTGTACATATCTGGTTGATTTTCGATCTTTGATGGGATGGTGATGTTTTTGATCTGCTTTGGCAGGTTGTGTCGGATGTCATGAGTCATTTTGGTTTCACCGATGGTGCTAGTAGACACACCCGGAACTTAGCTTCCGCGGCTTGGGTACTTCATTATCCATCCGGTCAGCTGTTAGTATCAAGAGGGGTCTGCATTGGTCCTGCTTCCAATAACATAGCAAAATACACTGCAGTTGTTTATCTACTCTCGGAGGCAATATCTTTGGGTGTTGATTCGTTGGTAGTTTTCTTGGACTCTCAGCTGGTGGTGTCGCAGTTGAACAATACTTATCGGGTTCGAGATCCATTTTTACTCCGGTTGTTCTTGAGGGTACGTTTGTTACAGAGATCATTTCAATTTTTAACTTTCATTCATATTCCTCGAGCTGACAATTGGATGGCAGACTCATTAGCTAATCAAGCATTGGATTGGCACATTAATCATTCCATGCAATAAAATTTAATCATCAAAAACATCATACATTTTGATACATTTATCACATCACATCAAACATCGCTGTATATATATCATCAGAGTGTTCAAAAACTTTACAAAATTTGGATCCATAAAGGCATACAAAATTTTGGCTTATGCCCGATCATGTTCAGTCTCAAATAATATACAGTCATCTGATACATCATATCTATCTACTCCTGAGGTCCCTGCCCAGATGTTGTGTTCCTATAGAACACAATCGCGGTGGCAACTCGGCGAAATAACCGTACCCAGTCTCGGGGCACTCCTACCACCCGTCTCTGGATGGCTTCCGGCAGATCTTCCACTGCAGCCATAGGTACTTGGCGGGTTAATCCCTCCAAGTTCCTCTGTACAGCCTGGAGGGTCCTGTCTGAATCCACTGTATCCGCTTCGCCTCGGCGACGCTTGTGTCGCGGGAAACCCTTAGGTTGAACTGGTCCAATATCTGTATCATGATCATTTTAAATTGTAATTCATTATGAATCCAATCAAAAACATGTTTCTTTTTTCATTTTTTCATACATATTTCAAAAAATCCAAAAAATTATATAAGTAAAAAAAATTGCAAACTTACCGACTGTTCCCCATGCCGCGCCTGGTGGAAGGACAAGATCTGGATCGCCACGAAAGTCCATCCCGGCATAGGGATAGTCGTCCACGGCGATGATTTGTTCTCCCCACCAAAGGAAGAACTCATCATCCCAAGTGGTCCGGGGAACTTCACTTCCCCCCAATCTCTTCATCATGTCTACCCAACGGGAAATTCTTGGGTCTCTCGGGCTGCTGATGGTAGAGATCACTTTGGGTCTCAATGCTGGTATCTTCTCGAAGAAGAATGTCATCAAAATTGTACCATATCCAAAATGTTTTGTCTTTGCCTTTCGGATAGAAGTCAATTGTTGCTTCATGTTCATCAGAAGAGCTGTGCACCAATCATATAAATGAGTTAAGCATTCCACTGCTATACTCATTTGCGTCCTGGATTCCTGGTGTAGAGAAGCTGATCCTGCTACTCTCCCAATGGTAAAACGGAGGATTTTTATGTGCAAGTCTCTTAAATCTTTGATTGCAATTTGAGTTCCCACTTTCTTGGAACCCTCTATGCAGTAAACGTGGACATAATCTTCCACGGTTAGCCCTCCCAAAGGCTTCCCGTGCAAGTCTACTGGCTCCCCCCTCCGGGAGAGTCCAGTAATAAAATATATATCTTCCAATTCGATGCGTATGGGCATCTGATCTATGATGAAGCAGTCTTCTTCCGGTTCCTAATAGTTCACAAGCATTTCGAGCAACCGGACATTACTCTTCATATTTGGCATTTTGAAAAACTTGAGCAATTCGCAATTCCGAAGAATATTTAGTGATGCTCGATCTCGCATGACTTCTTGATCAATTGCACTGTGTTCACGCTCTCTCCATGATATGGTCATCCTGAAAAATTTCAATAATTCCTTCATTAGCTACACATTTTTTATTTGGGGCTGCGCATACGTGACTTTATTTGTGCACAGTCGCGTGTATACGCGACTTTATCATTACCAACCCGCGTATGCGCAAACCCGTGATTTTTAGCAAGTGATTCTACGGTGAAAATTCCTAAATTTTAATTTATGAACGGACAAAATGAATAGCAAGGATGGTTTATGAGCTTACCTGACAAATTCAGTGCGATTTGACGGTCGGTTGCTCCTGTTTTGACGAAAGAAGTTTTTTGCTCCAGAGCACTTTTTTCCAAATCAGCAATGTAACAATGAACCAAATATGAGGTAATTTGTCTATTTATGTCCAAAAAGTTGAAAATTTTCGCAAAAATTTGATATGCTTATCTTTTCAATCTATCTTAAGTTGCATAACCCGGATGCTTGGAAGTGCCCAGATTGGTATGTTTTCAGGTACATTTTGACGAATTTGAGATTTTTCTCGGTTTTTGATCCATGACTGCTGACTCGTCATGGCAGGTATATGATCTTCACTGGCATATAGGTTAGGGAAATCAATTTCCGTTGCATCTTGCATACTAGCCTCCATACTAATCACTTGCCATAGGGTCGATCCCATCAGGTCATGACTATTACACCCATTTCACTCGCTGATTATTTAATCATGACTTGATGGTAGAGCCTTCCTTTACATGGGCTTCTTAGTTAGTTCCTCGCTATCACTTGTTTCCCATGCTGCGTTTTATGTAGGCTCGGGAGTCCTCTTTAGTCCCGCCATGACTTATGTGTGAAGCTTGATTCTTCTTCTTCCTCACTATCATTTTTCTAGCTATTACCCTAGAGGCTCCCTGGTGTTGTTGAGTTGTATTACTGCATTGCATATTGGCTACTTGTTTATCCTGGCCTTTAGCCAGC